>JACSYO010000354.1:0-10000 GCA_016806645.1 Ophiodon elongatus
TCTATATATATATATATACCTATCTATCTATACATACATACATATCTATCTATACATACATCTATATATATATATATACCTATCTATCTATACATACATACCTATCTATCTATACATACATCTATATCTATATATATACTATCTATCTATACATACATACCTATCTATATATACATACATCTATATATATATATATACCTATCTATCTATACATACATACCTATCTATCTATACATACATCTATATATATATATATACCTATCTATCTATACATACATATCTATCTATCTATACATACATCTATATATATATATATACCTATCTATCTATACATACATACCTATCTATCTATACATACATCTATATATATATATATACCTATCTATCTATCTATACATACCTATCTATCTATACATACATCTATATATATCTATCTATACACACATCTATCTATCTATACACATCTACACACACATCTATCTATCTATACACATCTATATACACATCTATCTATCTATACACACACATCTATCTATCTATACACACACATCTATCTATCTATACACACACATCTATCTATATATACATATCTATCTATCTATACATACACATATATCTATCTATACACACATCTATCTATATATACACATCTATTTTTCACACACATCTATCTATACACACACATCTATCTATCTATACACACACATCTATCTATCTATACACACACATCTATCTATCTATACACACACATCTATCTATCTATACACACACATCTATCTATCTATACACACACATCTATCTATCTATACACATACATCTATCTATCTATACACATCTATACACACATCTATCTATCTATACATACATCTATCTATCTATACACACATCTATATACATACATCTATACACACATCTATCTATCTATACACATCTATACACACATCTATATACATATATCTATCTATCTATACACACACATCTATCTATCTATACACACACATCTATCTATCTATACACACACATCTATCTATACACACACATCTATCTATCTATACACACACATCTATCTATCTATACACACACATCTATCTATACACACACATCTATCTATCTATACACACACATCTATCTATACACACACATCTATCTATCTATACACACACATCTATCTATCTATACACACACATCTATCTATACACACACATCTATCTATCTATACACACACATCTATCTATACACACACATCTATCTATACACACATCTATATACATACATCTATCTATCTATACACACATCTATATATATACATCTATACACACATCTATATATATACATCTATACACACATCTATCTATACATCTATATATATACATCTATACACACACATCTATCTATCTATACACACACATCTATCTATACACATCTATACACACACATCTATCTATACACACATCTATATACATACATCTATCTATCTATACACACATCTATATATATACATCTATACACACATCTATACACACATCTATACACACATCTATCTATACATCTATATATATACATCTATACACACATCTATCTATCTATACATCTATCTATACATCTATACACACATCTATCTATCTATACATCTATCTATACATCTATCTATACATCTATCTATCTATACATCTATCTATCTATACATCTATCTATACATCTATCTATACATCTATCTATCTATACATCTATCTATACATCTATCTATACATCTATCTATACATCTATCTATCTATACATCTATCTATACATCTATCTATACATCTATCTATCTATACATCTATCTATACATCTATCTATACATCTATCTATACATCTATCTATCTATACATCTATCTATACATCTATCTATACATCTATCTATACATCTATCTATTATACATCTATCTATACATCTATCTATACATCTATCTATCTATACATCTATCTATACATCTATCTATACATCTATCTATACATCTATCTATCTATACATCTATCTATACATCTATCTATACATCTATCTATATATACATCTATCTATACATCTATCTATACATCTATCTATATATACATCTATATATACATCTATCTATCTATACATCTATCTATACATCTATCTATACATCTATCTATATATACATCTATCTATACATCTATCTATCTATACATCTATCTATACATCTATCTATACATCTATCTATATATACATCTATCATACATCTATCTATACATCTATCTATATATACATCTATCTATACATCTATATATACATCTATATATACATCTATCTATCTATCTATACATCTATACATCTATCTATACATCTATACATCTATCTATATATACATCTATACATCTATCTATCTATACATCTATACATCTATATAGATAGATAGATAGATAGATAGATAGATAGATAGATAGATAGATAGATAGATAGATAGATAGATAGCTTCTGTGGGGTGAGGTACAGTTGATGAAGAACATGATAAAGCACAAGTCTGTACCGGGCATTAACCGGTGCTGACAAACTGTTCTGGCACAGATCCGACCAGAGTTGTTCATCAATTGTTATATTCAAGTCTGACTCCCATCTCATCCTGGATCTGTGTAATCCCGGTTTTGGGCCCTCATTCAATAACATGGAGTACATTTTAGAAGTAAATTTGTACACATTTCCCTCATGAAGCAACACAGGTAGGAAGATGAAGATAGAGGAGGATAAAGAAGGATGAAGATAGATACTCAACCTCGGGACAATATTCCTTTTCACACCGTTTATTCGACCAATGAGAGTAATGGGTAGATTCCTCCATCTGCGTAGGTTGTCCTCCATTTTACTCAGATCATTATTTATAATTATTCCTAGATATTTAATAATCGGGAGCCACTTAAATGGGGTTGTTTGTTGTTCGTAAGTGGAATAATTTAACTTTTTTCCAGCTTGACCTTGTATCCTGAAACCATAAGAGTTCAGTAGCATCTGTAGTTTAGTGAGAGAGTTAACCGGATCTGGTAGATACAGGATCACATCATCTGCCAGGAGATTAACTTTAGGATTTATTTGGTCCACTCTGAACCCCTTTATGTCTGGATCCCATCTCATTGCTTCATCATTGGTTCAACAGCAGGACAAAGAGTCCTGGAGACAGAGGACCGCCCTGTGGACTCATCTACTCAAGGGGTCCAGGTCTCTGGTGGACTCATCTACTCAAGGGGTCCAGGTCTCTGGTGGACTCATCTACTCAAGGGGTCCAGGTCTCTGGTGGACTCATCTACTCAAGGGGTCCAGGTCTCTGGTGGACTCATCTACTCAAGGGGTCCAGGTCTCTGGGAACTTGTCATAAATCCGGCCCCTCCAGCCTATCAAAGGCCTTTTCAGCATCTAAAGCTACAGCTACGCCAGCTTCACTTTTAGATTATGTTAGATGGATAATATTAAAGAGTCTGCACAAGTTATTGGCTGATGAGCGTTTCTGGGTTTATTAATTTTGGCCAATGTTGGCCAAGCCTGTTAGCCAGGGCTTTGGAAATCAATTCATAATCTGAATTCAATCAGGGAACGGGTCGAAAAGAGGAACTCTTTAATGGATCCCTATTTTTTGGTGGATCACAGTGATTATGGCCGTGGAGAATGATTCAGGAAGGGTTTGAGTTTTGGATGCTAAATTAATCACTTCCATTATGATAGATAGTCTGGTCTCAGGAGTTGTTTTATTTATTTATAGATGTTGAAGTTTGAGTTCAGTGGTTTGTTTCTGGGTCTTCATGAAGTATGGTGTTTTGAAGGTTTTAAAGGGATTTGTTTTTATAGCTTCGCTGCATCACGTGACCCCCCACAGTGAGATTTTAATATAAAATGTGTGATGCGCTTATAGAATATGATATAATTGTTTTGCTACGCGTTATAATGCTACTTACATGTTGATGAGTGATAATGATCCAATAACATGCTGTTTATTATATTATAACTCTCTAAGAGTCTATTCTGCATAATGAGTACTTTACTTTTGATAATGAAGAACATTCTTCTGTAGTTTTTACATCCATAATTCTGAATGTAGGTCTTTTATTGGTAATGTTTCTTTGTGATGACGCTTCTTTTGCTTCAATAAAACATTTGATCACCAGGATCCAGACTCACAAGTTCATTTCGAGAGTAAAAGCAGGTCCACCAAAGACCTCCCTGGTTTGTTGTAGCTGTGCTTTTGATAAGACGGGACCATACGCTACTTCAGTAACTCCCCGGTCTGGTCCTGGTCCCTGGTCTGGTTTGGTCCCTGGTCCGGTCCCTGGTCTGGTCCCGGTCAGGAACCCTCAATGTTGAGGCGTCCATGTTTTCCTGAGCAGATGCACTGGGACAGAATTTGATATCAAAGTTTATGAAAATACGTAAAGTTGTTGGCAGGATGGGAAACTAAATATAGAATCTAAATATATAGTGGAGTGGATGTAAGCTGTAGTACAGGAAGTACTTGTATGTGTTAGGTGTGTGTGAAGGGAAACGTTAACTACAGAAACATACTATAAACACAGAGGAACACTTCCACTGCACACACTCATATAAACGCAGAGGAACACTTCCACTGCACACACTCATATAAACGCAGAGGAACACTTCCACTGCACACACTCATATAAACGCAGAGGAACACTTCCACTGCACACATCATTAAACGAGGAACTTCACTGCACTCATATAAACCAGAGGAACACTTCCACTGCACACACTCATATAAACCAGAGGAACACTTCCACTGCACACACTCATATAAACGCAGAGGAACACTTCCACTGCACACACTCATATAAACGCAGAGGAACACTTCCACTGCACACATTCATATAAACACAGAGGAACACTTCCACTTCACACACACATATAAACACTTCCACTCCACACACTCATAAACACAGAGGAACACTTCCACTTCACACACTCATATAAACACAGTGGAACACTTCCACTTCACACACTCAAGTAAACACAGAGGAACACTTCCACTTCACACACTCATATAAACACAGTGGAACACTTCCACTTCACACACTCAAGTAAACACAGAGGAACACTTCCACTTCACACACACTCATAAACACAGAGGAACACTTCCACTGCACACACTCATAAACACAGAGGAACACTTCCACTTCACACACACATATAAACACTTCCACTGCACACACTCATATAAACACAGAGGAACACTTCCACTTCACACACTCATATAAACACAGTGGAACACTTCCACTTCACACACTCATATAAACACTTCAACTTCACACACTCATATAAACACAGAGGAACACTTCCACTTCACACACACTCATAAACACAGAGGAACACTTCCACTGCACACACTCATATAAACACGGAGGAACACTTCCACTGCACACACTCATAAACACAGAGAAACACTTCCACTGCACACTCATAAACACAGAGGAACACTTCCACTGCACACACTCATAAACACAGAGGAACACTTCCACTTCACACACTCAAGTAAACACAGAGGAACACTTCCACTTCACACACTCATAAAAACACTTCCACTTCACACACTCATAAACACAGAGGAACACTTCCACTTCACACACTCATATAAACACAGAGGAACACTTCACACTCATATAAACACAGAGGAACACTTCCACTTCACACACTCATATAAACACAGAGGAACACTTCACACTCATATAAACACAGAGGAACACTTCCACTTCACACACTCATATAAACACAGAGGAACACTTCACACTCATATAAACACAGAGGAACACTTCCACTTCACACACTCATATAAACACAGAGGAACACTTCACACTCATATAAACACAGAGGAACACTTCCACTTCACACACTCATATAAACACAGAGGAACACTTCACACTCATATAAACACAGAGGAACACTTCCACTTCACACACTCATAACACGCTTCACACTCATATAAACACAGAGGAACACTTCCACTTCACACACTCATATAAACACAGAGGAACACTTCACACTCATATAAACACAGAGGAACACTTCCACTGCACACACTCATATAAACACAGAGGAACACTTCACACTCATATAAACACAGAGGAACACTTCCACTTCACACACTCATATAAACACAGAGAACACTTCACACTCATATAAACACAGAGGAACACTTCCACTTCACACACTCATATAAACACAGAGGAACACTTCCACTCATATAAACACAGAGGAACACTTCCACTGCACACACTCAAATAAACACAGAGGAACACTTCCACTGCACACACTCAAGTAAACACAGAGGAACACTTCCACTGCACACACTCATAAAAACACTTCCACTTCACACACTCATAAACATAGAGGAACACTTCCACTTCACACACTCATATAACACAGAGGAACACTTCCACTGCATACACTCAAGTAAACACAGAGGAACACTTCCACTGCACACACTCAAGTAAACACAGAGGAACACTTCCACTGCACACACTCATAAACACAGAGGAACACTTCCACTGCACACATTCATAAACACAGAGGAACACTTCCACTGCATACACTCAAGTAAACACAGAGGAACACTTCCACTGCACACACTCAAGTAAACACAGAGGAACACTTCCACTGCACACACTCATAAACACAGAGGAACACTTCCACTGCACACATTCATAAACACAGAGGAACACTTCCACTGCATACACTCAAGTAAACACAGAGGAACACTTCCACTGCACACGGAGAGGGTTCTGCATGTTTTTAATCACAGTACTTTTAGAACATTGATGTTTTGTTTTGCTACAACACTCTTATCAGAGCACGGTCAAGATGCACTTCAGTTATGTCATAACTAATGCAAACTGAAGACAAGTTAGATGTAATGTTCATAACATCCACACTTGGCTGAGCACAGAGCTGCAGAACCTTTCTTTGTGTTCCAGTCCAGCTCAGGGTTAGCTCAGGGTTAGCTTAGGGTTAGGTTTGGTTAGCTTAGGGTTAGGTTAGCTGAGGTTAGGTGAGGTTAGCTTAGCTTAGGGTTAGGTTAGCTGAGGTTAGGTTGAGCTTAGCTTAGCTTAGGTTAGGTTAGCTTAGGTTAAGTTAACTTAGGTTAGGTTAGGTTAGTTTAGCTTGGGTTAGGTTAGGTTAGCTTAGCTTAGGTTAGTTTAGGTTAACTTAGCTTAGGTTAGGTTGAGCTTAGGTTGGGTTAGGTTAGGTTAGGTTAGGTTAGCTTAGGTTAGTTTAGCTTAGGTTAGTTTAGCTTAGGTTAGGTTAGTTTAGCTTAGGTTGGTTTAGGTTAGGTTACCTGAGGGTTAGCTTAGGTTAGTTTAGCTTATGTTAGCTTAGGTTAGGTTAGTTTAGCTTAGGTTAGCATACGTTAGCTGAGTATTAGGTTAGGTTAGGTTAGCTTAGGGTTAGCTGAGGGTAGCTTAGTTTAGGTTAGGTTAGCTTAGGGTTAGCTTAGGTTAGGTATGGTTAGCTTAGGTTAGTTTAGTTTATTAACTGAAGGTTAGATAGGTAGGGGGTTACCTGTGTCAGCCCTGTTATAGTCGGGACAGGTGAGACGGTCTGAGGACGGGTGAGACGGTCTGAGGACACCTTGTGGACGGATGGATCCAGGGGGCTTGACACAGGGACGAGGGACACTTTCTATCTAATAAACACAAGTTCAACCTACTTCCTGTTTGTACCTGAACTCACATATCAATCGTATTGTATTTTATATAAATTTTATATATTTGTTGTGTTTTTCTTTAGACATGTTTCATGAAGCCTTTCTGTAACTGTTGTTTAAATGAAAATACATAAATAACAAGTTAAAGTGCTGCAGTGGACTTATATAATTATAATAATTATAATAGTAACTATAATAACTATAATTATTATTAGAATTATAAAAAATATTATAATAATAATAAATATTATTATAAATGTAATTATAATACCAATAATAATTGTGATTATTACAATTAAAATAATTATTACTAATATTATTATTATTAATAATAATAATAATTACACTAATGATAATAATTATTAGTAGTAGTATAATATTTATGATTATAATCATAATTATTATTATAATGCGTGTGTTGAGGGCTGAATTCTCTAAATCTCACTGTTTGAATTTGTGTAAAATCAGGAAACATGATTCGGTTCTCAGTCTTTTATTTTGGAGGCCTGCTCCCCGGAAGCGGCTCTTATTGCGGAGAGCTTGACCCGGAAGCAGAGGAACAAAACTTAAAGTTGTAACTTTTTTTGTTCCGTTCTGACGCAGTGATCCGGGTCCGAGTCTGAAGGCGCCCCCCTGTTAACCGTTAGCCTGTTAGCTTCAGGGCCTGTACACACACATATATATATATATATGTATATAAATATACATATATATATATTTATATACAAATAATATAAGTCACCATGAGAGCGACGTTCCTGTTCCAGCTGCCGCCCGCCGTCACGTGGGAGTTCTGCCGGGTCATGGACGCGCTGTCGGACCTGGACTGGACCCGCTTCGGTGAGTCAGACCCGGACCCGGAGTTAGACCCGAACCTGGATCCGGAGTCGGAGTCGGACCAGGGTCCGACTCCGGGTCTAACCCTGAACCGCGACCAGGTGTAACCTAGTGTAACATTAACTACACAAGTATTACTCTGATAACAAGTACCATTAAGTAAACAAGTATTAACAAGTATTACTCTGATAACAAGTACCATTAAGTAAACAAGTATTAACAAGTATTACTCTGATAACAAGTACCATTAAGTAAACAAGTATTAACAAGTATTACTCTGATAACAAGTACCATTAAGTAAACAAGTATTAACAAGTATTACTCTGATAACAAGTACCATTAAGTAAACAAGTATTAACAAGTATTACTCTGATAACAAGTACCATTAAGTAAACAAGTATTAACAAGTATTACTCTGATAACAAGTACCATTAAGTAAACAAGTATTAGTTTTTGTGTTTGTGTTTCTCTGATAACAAGTACATGATATTACCCTGATACTGAAGTAAAAGTACACGATATTACCCTGATACTAAAGTAAAAGTACACGATATTACCCTGATACTGAAGTAAAAGTACACAAGTATTACCCTGGTACTGAAGTAAAAGTACACAAGATATTACCCTGATACTGAAGTAAAAGTACACAAGATATTACCCTGATACTGAAGTAAAAGTACACAAGATATTACCCTGATACTGAAGTAAAAGTACACAGTGAAGAAGTAGAAAGTAGCAGAACATGTGAATACTAAGTAAAGTACGAGTACCTTCACGTAGAAGAACAGTACTTGGTGGTAACCATGGTTACGTGTGTCTGAAGCCTCGGAGGTCCTCGGGGATCAGACCGCCGTACGATTGGCCGAGAAGAGCAGGAGGCGGACCGACTGGGTGATGAACCAATGGGAGAACAGGAACGGTTCTGTCGGGGAGCTGATCGACCTGTTGGAGCGTCTGCAGCTGCTCCGCCCCCGTGATGTCATCCTGGGCTGTGAGTTCTGTGATGACCTCACATGACCTCTGATGACCTCACATGACCTCTGATGACCTCACATGACCTCTGATGACCGCTGTAGGGTCAGAGGTCAGACCCTACAGCTGACTTCTCGCTCTCTCTCTGCAGGGGCCTCCACTCTGAAGCCTTCCTCCTCCTCTCCTCCTCCTCCTCCTCCTCCTCCTCCTCCTCCTCCTGAGGCCACGCCCACACTGAGCACCATCAGACTGAGCTCGACAGGTAACACACACACAGGTAAAACACACACACACACACACAGGTAAAACACACACACACACAGGTAACACACACACACACAGGTAAAACACACACACACAGGTAAAACACACACACACACAGGTAACACACACACAGGTAAAACACACACACACACAGGTAAAACACACACACACACAGGTAAAACACACACACACACAGGTAACACACACACAGGTAAAACACACACACACAC
>JACSYO010000354.1:15000-18798 GCA_016806645.1 Ophiodon elongatus
CTCTATCAGCACTAAGGTCTAACAAGACAAGAACAGAGACAAGTCCTCTATCAGCACTAAGGTCTAACAAGACTAGGACAGAGACAAGTCCTCTATCAGCACTAAGGTCTAACAAGACTAGGACAGAGACAAGTCCTCTATCAGCACTAAGGTCTAACAAGACTAGAACAGAGACAAGTCCTCTATCAGCACTAAGGTCTAACAAGACTAGGACAGAGACAAGTCCTCTATCAGCACTAAGGTCTAACAAGACTAGAACAGAGACAAGTCCTCTATCAGCACTAAGGTCTAACAAGACAAGAACAGAGACAAGTCCTCTATCAGCACTAAGGTCTAACAAGACAAGAACAGAGACAAGTCCTCTATCAGCACTAAGGTCTAACAAGACTAGAACAGAGACAAGTCCTCTATCTATCTGATGCAATAGAAGGTCATTAGTAATGTCCACCAGTGCTGTCTCTGTGCTGTGGTGTTTTCTAAATCCTGACTGAAAATCCTCAAATAAACTATTGTTATGTGAAAGTCACATAACTGATTTGCGACTACTTTCTCAGGATCTTAGAGGAAGGGAAGGTTAGAGATCGGTCTATAGAACCAACACCTCTGGATCAAGAGTGGGCTTCTTGAGAAGAGGCTTGTCACAGCTTTTTTGTGTACTATAAAGGTTACTATGAGACTGTGGTATGGCAGTAAAGACAGATTAATAATATCTAGTAGAGGTACTAACTAAGGTAATACTATGAAGGACTGTGGTACATGGCCTGTTAGTAAAGACAGATTAATAATATCTAGTAGAGGTACTAACTAAAGGTAATACTATGAAGGACTGTGGTACATGGTCTGTTAGTAAAGACAGATTAATAATATCTAGTAGAGGTACTAACTAAAGGTAATACTATGAAGGACTGTGGTACATGGCCTGTTAGTAAAGACAGATTAATAATATCTAGTAGAGGTACTAACTAAAGGTAATACTATGAAGGACTGTGGTACATGGCCTGTTAGTAAAGACAGATTAATAATATCTAGTAGAGTACTAACTAAAGGTAATACTATGAAGGACTGTGGTACATGGTCTGTTAGTAAAGACAGATTGATAATATCTAGTAGAGGTACTAACTAAAGGTAATACTATGAAGGACTGTGGTACATGGTCTGTTAGTAAAGACAGATTAATAATATCTAGTAGAGGTACTAACTAAAGGTAATACTATGAAGGACTGTGGTACATGGTCTGTTAGTAAAGACAGATTGATAATATCTAGTAGAGGTACTAACTAAAGGTAATACTATGAAGGACTGTGGTACATGGTCTGTTAGTAAAGACAGATTAATAATATCTAGTAGAGGTACTAACTAAAGGTAATACTATGAAGGACTGTGGTACATGGTCTGTTAGTAAAGACAGATTAATAATATCTAGTAGAGGTACTAACTAAAGGTAATACTATGAAGGACTGTGGTACATGGTCTGTTAGTAAAGACAGATTGATAATATCTAGTAGAGGTACTAACTAAAGGTAATACTATGAAGGACTGTGGTACATGGCCTGTTAGTAAAGACAGATTGATAATATCTAGTAGAGGTACTAACTAAAGGTAATACTATGAAGGACTGTGGTACATGGCCTGTTAGTAAAGACAGATTGATAATATCCAGCAGACAGGTGCCAATCAAAGGTAAAACTTCTTTAAGCAGCCTCGTCGGGACGGGGTCCAAGAGACAGGTAGAAGATTTAGAAGAGGAAATTGTTGAAGACAACAAAAGTCGATGAGAGAGAAGCCGTCCGAACATATATCAGGTTTATAGCTGCCTCCAAGGATAGATCAGTACTGGTTGAGGGCAAGAGATTATTAATCTTGTCTCTGATAGTTAGAATCTCATCATTGAAGAAGCTCATGAAGTCATTACTACTGAGGTCTATAGGAATACACGGCTCAACAGAGCTATTACTACTACTACTACTACTACTACTACTACTACTAATACTAGTCATTACTACTGAGGTCTATAGGAATACACGGCTCAACAGAGCTACTACTACTATTACTACTACTACTACTAGTCATTACTACTGAGGTCTATAGGAATACACGGCTCAACAGAGCTACTACTACTACTACTACTACTACTACTACTACTACTAGTCATTACTACTGAGGTCTATAGGAATACACGGCTCAACAGAGCTACTACTACTACTACTACTACTACTACTACTACTAGTCATTACTACTGAGGTCTATAGGAATACACGGCTCAACAGAGCTACTACTACTACTACTACTACTACTACTACTACTAGTCATTACTACTGAGGTCTATAGGAATACACGGCTCAACAGAGCTACTACTACTACTACTACTACTACTAGTCATTACTACTGCAGGTCTATAGGAATACACGGCTCAACAGAGCTACTACTACTACTACTACTAGTCATTACTACTGAGGTCTATAGGAATACACGGCTCAACAGAGCTACTACTACTACTACTACTACTACTACTACTACTAGTCATTACTACTGAGGTCTATAGGAATACACGGCTCAACAGAGCTACTACTACTACTACTACTACTACTACTACTACTACTACTGAGGTCTATAGGAATACACGGCTCAACAGAGCTACTACTACTACTACTACTACTACTACTAGTCATTACTACTGAGGTATATAGGAATACTCTCTGTCAGCCTGGCTACAGAGCTGAAGAGAAACCTGGGGTTGTTCTTATTTGTCTCTATTATTGATGAGTAATAGGCTGCTCTGGCCCTAACCCTTCTTATATGTTTTCAGACTCTCGCCAAACTAACCCAGATTCTTCTAAATTGGTGGAACGCCATATCCTTTCAAGCTTTCATGATGTTTGTTTTATTTTGCGGGTTTGAGGGTTATACCATGGAGCGAACCTCCTGTTTTATTATCTTCTTTTTTAGAGGAGCTATAGAGTCTAGTGTCAGTCTCAGTGAGCCTGTAGCACTATCGACTAGATGATCAATCTGGGACGGACTAAAGTTAGTACAGGAGTCCTCTGTTATATTGAAGACAGACTAAAGTTAGGACAGGAGTCCTCTGTTATATTGAGGACGGACTAAAGTTAGTACAGGAGTCCTCTGTTATATTGAGGACGACTAAAGTTAGTACAGGAGTCCTCTGTTATATTGAGGACAGACTAAAGTTAGTACAGGAGTCCTCTGTTTGTGAGACGGACTAAAGTTAGTACAGGAGTCCTCTGTTATATTGAGGACAGACTAAAGTTAGTACAGGAGTCCTCTGTTATATTGAGGACAGACTAAAGTTAGTACAGGAGTCCTCTGTTATATTGAAGACAGACTAAAGTTAGTACAGGAGTCCTTCGTTATATTGAAGACAGACTAAAGTTAGTACAGGAGTCCTCTGTTATATTGAAGACAGACTAAAGTTAGTACAGGAGTCCTTCGTTATATTGAAGACAGACTAAAGTTAGTACAGGAGTCCTCTGTTATATTGAAGACAGACTAAAGTTAGTACAGGAGTCCTCTGTTATATTGAAGACAGACTAAAGTTAGTACAGGAGTCCTCTGTTATATTGAAGACAGACTAAAGTTAGTACAGGAGTCCTCTGTTATATTGAGGACAGACTAAAGTTAGTACTGGAGTCCTCTGTTATATTGAGGACAGACTAAAGTTAGTACAGGAGTCCTCTGTTATATTGAGGACGGACTAAAGTTAGTACAGGAGTCCTTTGTTATATTGAGGACGGACTAAAGTTAGTACAGGAGTCCTCTGTTATATTGAGGACAGACTAA
>JACSYO010000355.1:0-39081 GCA_016806645.1 Ophiodon elongatus
ATTGTAAGTAGCGATTGTTGTTTTAGTATTCCTATCCCAAACAGAAAAATCTTACCAATAGTTTTGCGATTACCTGCTGTTCAACGCCTATTTACTTACTGGTTGATCCTTGAAATACATAGGTGGGTGCATAGTGAATCTAAATTCTATTTGTTACACACAAATCGTTGCTCAGCAGTGTTTTACTCTTTCGTAAAATATTGTATCGTGCATTTGCTCATATACAGTCATTTAGAGTTGTAGATGGTACAAAGGATTGTGAGATGGTGGAGACAAAAGTTCCATTGGCCAGAGACTACATACTTATCCTTTCCCTCTTTTCACAATATACCACTGCAATATTAATTCAGCACCTACAGTCGATGGACAGCAACAAATAGTCGAAGGAGTGTTCTTCTTATGGAGCACCTGCTTTTCAAATGGAATTTGAGATGACACTGATTGGTTTACTACATGTCATTACCAAAACCCTTTGCCCCGTGTGTCTGACTAGCCCAGATTGTGTGCCATTTAAAGGAATGTCTAAGATCTAAGGATATTTATTGGTAGAAATTGAATCCAATATATATTACTATGTTTTCTAAATCCTTAAACAGCAGAAGCAACAATATTTCCATTTTATTTCCATATAATATTTTGCTACAGAGCAACCAAAACATAAGCATACAACTGCATGCCTTTCCGCTTTCAGTGTTCGCTTACTGAAATGCTGCTTTTCACTTTTAGGCGGAGGCTGAAGATCTGCTCACTCTCAGACAGCTGGCCCAGCTCGCAGCAACTCCCTCACAGCTGAAGACGACGCAAGATGTGACAAAAATCATGGCAGTCATCGAACCTGTTGACTTTGGTGCTTTCTTTGACATAGTCTCACCAGCCATTGAGGTAAACATCTGTATAGCTGACACTTTCTTTTTTTGCCTAATAATACTGAAATTGTTTCTACACACAAACACATGCCATAATCATTTTTAGAGATGTTATATCGTCAAATAGTAACTTTAAAATCCAACTGCATTGTATGCAACATTGAAATGCCAGTTTATTGGGCACACCTAGCTAAAACCAATGCAGTCTAAAGTAATTCAACAACTCTGGTTATGATAGAGAGTTACTGTGGTGTTAAGATTTTGTTTCGGCAAAACATAAACACATTTTATCAGTCAAAGTCTCCCCTTCAACAAGAATGGACATATCTTGTTTTGCATCATAGCTTACTTAAATAAGCTAGCGAAAATTGACCAAGAAAATGTTTACTCACTAACATAATTTTGCAGGCTAATGTTAGAAAGCAATTTATCAAACGTTAGCCAGCTTCTGTGGCAATTTAAACAGTTTTAAAAAGACAATGTTGGTCATTTTACACACAAAAAAGTTGTACTGAAGCACACTTCTTTTTTGCAACATTATACACTGAAATGTCTACATAGCTAAAATAATGTAGTGTAATACGACAGCCCTGCAATAAATCCATCCTAAGTCGCTCCTGCTGGCCATTTGAAATTATGCAAATGTAGGTACTTTTGCATTGGCTTCATTTTTCAGACCTAGAGGTCACTGCCTGCTTCCCAGAGGCTTAAAGATAAAGGGGCATTACTGGATACCCGCAAAAAGGAGTTCTGTACAGTATCTTCAGTTGGATTTTGAAAGCAGCAAGCGAAAACATATATTTGGCTTTTTATATAGAGTTAGATAACTTACATGATTCATAACATAACATTTTTACTATCATGTAAACCATTTAGTTCAAACTCTTATAAATGCTATGTTAATTTCCCCCAGAGCCACCCAGACAACTACACAGTGGAGGTGAAATCTGCCTTCCTCCAAGCAGTGTTTGACAGAGGAAATCTGTCCTCTCCAGCTATCAATGACACAGAGTTCTTGCTGTGGCTCAAAGTTCGAGTGAGCCCTCTCCTGGTTAACCTCTCTCCCTGCTTGGTGACACCTTTATTTGACATTGTGAACAAGAGGAGTTGTAACAGCAGCCAAGAGATGTAAGAATGTATTTGGTCGGGGTTAAGATTGTCATTGTGATTATATGTATTTCTTAATTGCTTAAGACTGATTTTTAATCTGAATTTAGGATTACATTGCTGGACAAACAACACTCGACACTCAGCAACAACACCCAACAGGAGATCTACAAAAGAACCCTCCTCTTCCTCCAAGGTTTGCATGAGACATCATGACAAAATAAAATTTGTTGTGAAGTGGATATGTATTTCAGAATATTGGTTTTCTCTGGCAATATGTTCTCGAAGTTAAAATTGTAATTATTATTTTAATTAAGATTGTTCTGTATTCACAGTAATTTTATTTGTTTTTAAAACAGATTCAACGCCGCTCAAGTGTTACAGTGGTGGAAGCTTCTACATCTATCTGAGAAGCACTTTCCTCAGCTTTGGTTTTCCAAATGTGTCCACATTCACATCACTTCTGCCACAGACACGCGAGTCAGAGGTAATAATATTACAAAACAATAGATCTATTTAAATTCCCACACAGGGGGCTAAATAACAGTTACCACCTGGTGATAGCTTTAATGCAAATTCCCACAGATATTGTGCTATTCCATCAGTAATATCCACTTTTTTTTCTTCTTTTAGCTCCTAAGTACCATCAGCACCTCAGAGCTGCATCAGTTCCTCATCCAACCCAATGTCATTGGTAACAACTCTGACATCTGTGTCATCTTCAAGAACTACAACAACACTCCTGCCTTCCTAGAAACTGTATGTACCTTATCTGAATGCTGCCATATAACATACACTATTACGGATGAAAAATGTCACACGTTGCTGTTAGCAGCATTCATATGATGATTTATTCACCATAGACAGTATTTTTATAAAATACATAATTTGATCCTCTGTAAATGACACCAGTCGTTCATCAAACGTATAAATACATATGTGTGCCATTAGGAGGATGTTCCAGACGATGTGAAGATGGTGACCCTTCCCTGTGTTTGGCCTTTGGCGCTGAGCAGCAACAACAGATCCGAGGTTGATTCCTGGTTCGACCTGCGGTTGACAAACTATCTCAGATTCCTCAGCAAGAGCCTCATCAGCCCCAATGAAGTGCAGAATGCTTCATGTCTAGCCTTCCAGAAACTGTAAGTCTCTTCTTTTCACATTGTCAGAAAGCTCATGGCCATCATTAAATTTGCGTTGTTGTCATTTCAATAGGGTCTCTGTAATGGGAAATAACTTCACATACAACTCTGAGTTTGGACAGAGTGATGTGTACACCACCATCAGCACCTACTTGAGATCCGGTAAGATGCATTTTTCAGCAAATGTGTACATTAGATGTGAATTCAAACGATCTAATACTGACTATCTATGGTGAGTCTTTTTCTCGGTAAAGTGCACACAGCTGAAAGAGTTCCCTTGAGGTTTTTGAAAATAATTTGTCATTTGGTGAAGGTGGAGAAGTTTCCATACCCAACTGTACAAAATATTTTGGGCAAATAGTGTGATTCTAGAGAATATGAATTAATAGGGATGTGAGACAACTGGATTTTTATTCAAAACATTGCCCTGTGCATTTTCTAAAACAAACTTTCCATCACAAATTATTTATTTTTGTTCATTTTATGGTCAGGATGATACCTAAAGGATCCCTGGCTTTCTCTATACCTGCAAAACTAATGACACTTCCATCAGCCTTAGCTGTACTTTGTATTTAGTGCTAATTGGCAAAAGCATGCTAACATGCTTAACTAAGATGGTTAACATTATATCTGCTTAACATATGACGCTAGCATTTAGCTCAAAGCACCACTGTGCCCAAATTCAGCCTCACACAATACAAGAGAATACAGCGATTGTTATATTACATTAGTGTTGCATATATTAAGTTATTTGTTGGCAATGTTCTGGGTTTTTCCTTTTTTGTAGGCTCTGAAGCCAGATGCTACAATGCCAGTGATGCAGAACTAAATTCTACCGCCTGGTTTGTCAATTACATCGGGAACTTTGCGCCATTTATCACTGTGGATGATCTCACCACCTTCATCTCCACCAGTCAAGTATGTCCTGAATTCCAATCTATATAACTTATTTAAATATAATTCTTTGACAAAATATATAAGTTGTTTATTTAATTAGACCTGCCATAGCTTTCACATTCGTAATCTAGTTTTGTTTTAATCTATTTATTGTTTTGTTATCAATACATTTTACTTAAGGCTGAGAAAACCAAAGGTAATTAAAAAAATGTATTAATCTATGTGTTGATATATTTTTAAAGGCTGAAGTGTTCTTGGTGGACCAAGCTAACCTGAAGCTCTTTAACAACACAGCAATCCCACAAAATGTAACAGACT
Source organism: Ophiodon elongatus (assembly GCA_016806645.1). Taxonomy (NCBI): domain Eukaryota; kingdom Metazoa; phylum Chordata; class Actinopteri; order Perciformes; family Hexagrammidae; genus Ophiodon; species Ophiodon elongatus. The sequence continues at coordinate 4,331 of JACSYO010000355.1, forward strand.
ACTACATCTCACAGCTTTTTGAATTCAACCCAACCTTGAGCCCTCTGAAGTGAGTATCCACCAATTTGACAAAATATGTAATTGTGTGACACATGCAGTATAACATGTATATATATATATATATTTAGTGGGTGAATCTTTGTTTCCATGAATTAAAATGTCTATATTTATTTTTCATCTAGGGTTCCAGGCCTTTTCATATGCTCTTCTGAGATCCCAAGTGTGGCATATTCTTCCTTGAATGAATCGGATACCATACTCATCTTGAATGAGCTGACGAAATTCTGCAATGGAACAGAGGATCCTGAGGTACCAGTTCTGATTATTTCTACACAGAAACAGAAACAATTCTTTTTTTTCTTTTCTTTTTTTTATGGGAAAAAAAAACAAAACAACTCTTGGTCTATGACTTTCTGATAATTGTGCATGATTCTCTTCACATCTTTCATATCATTTAAACTAAAGGAAAATGTCATCAGTTGATGTTTTTCGGAACCGGGTGTGTTTTATTCTAAAGGTGTCTGCTGCTCTGGCATCCAACATCAAGACCTTCACAGCAGAGACGTTTGTGACCCTGGGCAGTGCCACCGCAGGCCTGACCAGCAGCCAGATCACTTCAGTTCCCCCATTAGTGCTGGTTTCCTCTTTGTCCACCCTGGGGTCAGTCAGCACCTGGAACCAGGAGCAGTCCACCACAATCATCCAAGTCATGACTGCCTCAGGCTTCCTGGTAAAGGCCTTACTTAACATGGCTGATAATCATGTGATGTATTTAATGCTTCGAAGCATGTGCCGAGCAGTGTTTGGTATTTGGTTCGGCGTGGTTTCATGAAATTACCCTGACGTACTTTACTGACCCTGACTTTCATGAATGCAAATGTATCCAACAGATCAACAAAGGATCCTCCCTGGAATCCCTCGGCACACTCATTGCCGGAGTTCCTTCAGGGTCAATTAAAGAAATCCCAGCATCTGAGCTACTCACCCTGTCCCAGAGCAGCACCTTTGTTTCCAACATGCTGAATGCCCCCACAGTCGTCCAACAGACCTTCGTCCAAAAGGTACAAGTTAACTTTTGATTCTATCCCAGCATTGCAGCCGTTGCTGATCTAAGATTAAGATGATAAAACATTTGATACTAGGACGCATATTTTACTGCATTTTTATACAGAGCGCATACAAGTAAACAAGAGAGTAATTTTTTCTTCTCAAAATCCCAATTTACCCCCCGCCACGCTAAGTGCCAAGCGCTGCAGATACCGCTCAGTGCTCACAGTGCTCTTCTCTTCAATGAAGTTTTATGTGTATTTTTATTATGTGTTCCACATTCTCGGTTGACATAAATGTGTGTGAATGCAGAAACAGCATTCAAGAACCCCAGAACGTATTGCATGTTTTATTTGTACTTACTTACAGGAACTTTGAGATGATTTCTGATTGGGGTTTTAACTCTATTTAATTCCCTGGTAGATCATTTCTCTGAACTCAGGTGCAGCCAGCGTGGTGCAGAATATCCCTGATGCTATGGCCACTGAGATTCCACCGTCCCTGCTGGTATTCTCGCAGGAGACTGTGGACATCAGTGTGATTAACAACAAGGAATGGACAGGAGAGCAGGTCAGTATGTGGCTATAAACACAGAACAGAGTAAATGGGAGACAAGTTTTTGCTGATATATTCAGACTGAAGCTACAGATATTTTATTGTAGTGCCAGAATCTACATTAAGCACACAGTGTGACTTCTCACTGAAACCAAGACAACTAAAACTCCTTTAAGATTATTAGGTGATTACCATCCCGAAAATACTCATCAACAACCCGTAGACTTTTAGATTTTTACGATATCAGACTAAAGCTATAGGTAAACGAAAAACACTTAAATTGCTGCGAAGAGTTAAATAATTAAGTTTTTATCTGTCTGTCTTCTAGGCCGCCATGTTTTTTGGAGCATTGGATGGAACAAAGTTTAAAATTGAAGAGTAAGTGAACAAGCTCCACAACATATTATTTTCCCCACGGGAAGATTTTTCACGATCTATTAACCTGTTTTTTTTTCCACTATCCCCAAAGGCTTAATCCGTCTGTTCTGCAAGGCTTCACATGCACAACAGTTAAGACAATGACAAAAACCAGAATCCGGGGGATGGTCCGTGCCTGTAGGCCGAGGACAGGCAGGAGCAAGGTGACGCTGAAACAAACACAGGTAAATTCAAATGAAATCTATCTGAAACTAAGATTAATTTAATTAATCCCTTTAAGTTTATAATTACGATAAATTGTATGTATAATGCCAAAAAAGAATGATGTGTTATGGAGTCGTTTAAAAGTACATGTAATTCTGTGTCTTTGCATCCTTTTTTACAGCTTACATGCATGTACAACCTGGTCAAAGAAGACCTCTCCCAGAACTTCAGAGAATATCCCTCAGACATGCTTCTCTACTTAAAGTGAGTCTGTCTCCATGCATCTCTTTTGAAATGGCCTCACGATGAGCCTGCGATTTTAAATGGTATACATGTGCTCATTGATGTTCCTTCTATACCTGCTTATTACAGCAGCAAAGATGTCACAAGTGCCAACTGCAGGTCATACTTGACCGCACTGGGTTCTGCAGACTTCACTGTGGCCTCCCCCATTTTGAACAAGGCATCGCTGCTATTCGGTGAAGCCAAGACCTGCTTGGTGAGTGTCATTCAAATTAAGGTTCACTTTGGTTTAGCTCAGGGTGGTAGGGTAGGCTGCAGCTTGTTGTAACTGGAAGAATTCATTGCAAACATATAACTTTTATTGCAAGAAAAACATCTAATACAGCTTGAATCACCATTGTATGGCAACAGTAAGCGATTTAGATATACCCAAAAATGTATACATGCATAAAAAAAAAAACATTTCCTGCATGGCTTGAAAAGGAGTGTTACCAATGTATATCACCAGTTAGACTGTCATGATAAATATTTTTCAATTAAATACTGTGTTTTTAACCATCTAGGGCATAAGTGGCGTGAATCTGAGCAAAGACGATGTGGAGGTCCTCGGGAACATGATCTGCACTCTGGACAGTTCTTACATCCAGAACGCTGATCCTCTAATTCTGGAAAAACTCAAAGCCTGCAAGGACTTCTCGGACAGCCAGGTGGCTGCCATAGAGAAGCTGCTGGTGTCTGGGCAAACAAAATACGGGTACAAGAATTAGATTAATAAATAGCTATTTAGGCTGCAAATTAAAGGTTACGGGTGGTGATATTCTATATTCTTCTTCAAATCCCATGAAAAGACTGGAACCAACAATTAATTGAACTTACCAACAAATATTTTCTGTGTGTCTAAAACCTGATTAACCTTATTACTCTGTGCCATCGAGCTCCATTGTCCTCCAGGAAATATTAAAAGCACATCAGTGAGCCACACTGTGAGACATGTTCATTCATGACCATGAATCAATCCAACAGTCACCATCCTGCTTTTGTTAATACTCACTACCATTTACTAGAGTTGATACTCATTAACAAATGCTGAAAATAGAATATATTTTGTATAACCTTTGTTAAAAACTATAGTGCCTTGCTGTTTGCAGAAATTATTATTTTAAAATTGAAACTCCTGTTCATATATCTACTTGTCGAAAGTCAATTTTTACTGGACCCCGTATTTTATTTATTAGTGATTGTCAAATAACAAGAAAGACTAAAGTTAATTGTCATGTTTAATCTTCATATAAGTACATTAATCTGGAGTGTCTCTTACAACCTCTAACTCCTATCATCTGTTTTTTAGGAATGTCACCACCTGGAACAAGCAAACACTGGAAAACCTTGGTATCCTGCCTCTATATTTAACAACAGCCATATGGAGCCAGATCAAAACTGTATGTGTTTCACCTCTACCTGTTTCTTGATGCTAATTACACCAATACTATAATATATTAAGAGACACCTTAATGAGAAACAATTTATTTTTGCAGGGAACAAAGAGAAGGTTCCTCAAGACCTTTATGTCCCGACAGAGAAAAGAAAAGAGAGAGAAGAGAAAGCTCAAGACGCTGTTTCGACATATCAACCGTAACAGGATTAAACGAGGAGCAGGTAAAGATGAAAGAGGCAGAAAGCCACAGTGCTATTATTTCTTACTTTGCAGATGTTGACACAGTACATTATTTTGCGAAACTGGTGAGCATTTGTATGTGTTGGTGTGAATTTTATAGAATGCCATTAAGCAAATTGATACACTCGTGTGTCTAACACCACTTACTTTTTTTCCCCCTCACATTGGTCAATTATCTTCAAGACTGCACTGTGGGCAACATAACCCAGGTGACAGTCAGCGACAATTCCTTCCCCTTTGGCTACGACCAGACGCAATTTGACCTCTGCCTGGACATCTCTTTTCTGAAGGACAACCTCAACTCCATCTGCGAGAAAGTGGACGACGATGACTTCCAGAAAATCATTCTGGAGAAACTCAACCAGGTCATTTTTGTGTATGAAATGGATGCTTAGTATGAGGCAGACAATATTTAGATTTTTTTTAATATATGCGATTGAGATATTCCTTCACCATTTGGTCTCGCTGATAAGGGAGTTTTTCGAAAAACAAACACAGAAATCTTGAGACATAACTACACAGGGATTGTTACAGGAATATACCAGAATGTGTTTCATTTCTTTTGAGACATATTTATTGTATTACCTGGTTGTTTTCAGTTGTTATTTGTGACTGGGTTTATCAATTTAGAGGTTATTATGGTACAGCAGCCGTCATGTCACGTGGCACTGGTAAAAGTTGTTTGGATTAATTTATTCATAGGGAAATATAATGCGATTTTCATTTACATGATTTCATTTTTATTGCAACTCACCACCATGTGTTACTCCCCATTCTCTAATCTTCCAGGCATTCCCATCGGGGGTTTCTGATGAGCAAGTTCAGGTGCTCGGTTCAGTGTCTCGTGTGGCATCACTTGACGACATCTCCAAGTGGAGCATCACAAAAGTTGACACCCTGTCAGCACTCATGAAAGCTGAGGATGGACCATGGGAGACAGCGAAGGTACAATGAATAGGGGTTATCAAGACGTCAAAATGTCTGAATTTTTAATCTTAAAACTGTCTTATCTGTATACATTTGTTCACTTTCTGTGTTATCTTTAATGTTGTTTAGAGCAAAGCAATCATCACCAAGTATCTGAGCACTTCTGGGAACTCCCTGGGAAGCACTGAGCTGAACAGTATTGATTCCAACCTGTGCTCATTAAACACCGGTACACTGAGGACCATCACCCCAGATAGTATCAGGTGGGTTGTAGCATGCAGCTTAAAGATGCCTTAACATGACCCCTGCGAGTGATGATACAGACTAAACACTGTATGTTACTGTTTCCTTGAACCTTGCCAGAAATGCCAAAACACTGCATGTGGCGTCATGTTCATCGGAGCAGAAGAGAGTCCTGTATGAGATCAGTAAAACTTCCTTCAGCTCACAGAATTCCAGCTCCATTACCTATTACAATTTGATAACTCCCTATCTAGGTAAGAGTTACCTGTCTTTACCCGGCTGTTTCTCTCTGTCTCTCGGGAAACTGCTCTCTAATCTCCTGTTTTCCTCTCTACTATGATAGGTGGGGCACCTCTGGCAGATGTAGTAGCACTGTCAACCCGGAACATCAGCATGAACATAGACACTTTCCAGAGTCTGGATTCTAACGTGATCAGTGTAAGGATACTAGAGTTGACAAGAGAACGGGTTTTGGACATGCATCATCTATGTAGTAGTTTTGTTGTGAATATACAGTTTTAAGTAATTCCTAATTAAGTTATGCTCTTGGCTCAATTGCTGTAATCGATTTGGGAGTGTCTGAGGGTCAGTAGAACCCATTAAAGTATTGTAAGATTTTGAACCAAAGTATTAAAGGAATAGATTGACATTTAAAGAAACGTGAATATTTCGTTTCTTGCTGGGAATCAGAAGAAAATAAAGAGGGTGGTATTGATTTTCTTATCTATCTATTCCCTTAATGGTTGTGGAGAACATACACCCATCACTGGCAGATGTTTAATGTAAAATGGTCAATGACTCCTGTAATTTAGAACCTAATCCATTCTGAGACTTTTTCAAGAATATGCGTTTTTGAATATGTTATGAAGATGGTTTATACCAAAAGCGTATCTAGGAAAATAAATGAAGCAACTCCCTTTCAAATCGATATTTTCACGGTTGCTTTTATGTTAAAACGTCATACCAATCTCTACAATATTTCATTTGTAATGTACAGGATTTGACTGTGACCGATGTGGAACGCCTCATGGGTGAAAATTTACCAGATCTGAAGTTGTTTGAGAACGCTTCCGCAGTTAAGACCTGGACAAACAATCAAACGCAGACAGACCTGGACATTTTGAGTGTGGGTCTAATCAGCAACAGAGCCAACCCGACCACTGCACCATCCAGCTCCAACAGCGGCACAAGCGCTGCCACAAACGCTGCCACCAACGCTGCCACCAACGCTGCCACCAACGCGGCCACCAACGCGGCCACCAACGCTGCCACCAACGCTGCCACCAACGCGGCCACCAACGCGGCCACCAACGCTGCCACCAACGCGGCCACCAACGCGGCCACCAACGCGGCCACCAACGCTGCCACCAACGCGGCCACCAACGCGGCCACCAACGCTGCCACCAACGCTGCCACCAACGCGGCCACCAACGCGGCCACCAACGCGGCCACCAACGCGGCCACCAACGCGGCCACCAACGCTGCCACCAACGCTGCCACAAACGCTACCACAAACGCTGCTACATCAGCTGGAAGCAGCACCATGACAGCAACACAGGGTAAAAATATATACCTTTTGTGTGTATTGACACACAGGGGTGTTATGCTTTCACTTAAAGCTTTAAGTGTTGATTCGGCGGTCCTTGTGGACTAAAGTGTTAGTGTTTCTGAGCACCAGATATTACCCTCATTTTACCTCATTGACATTCTGCCCCGCTTAGTCCTGGTTATCTGGCTGGAGGAGGAGCAGCTGCTGGCGGGCACTGAGCTCTCCACCTCCAGCCGAAGCTCTGACTTGTAGGTTGAAAGAAATAGCCAATCTTCTCGCTGGTGGTTTACTCATGTAGGTCATATAGAACCATTAGTATTAAATTGGGACTGTTTTATATCCAATTAAAAGTTCCTTCACAGTAACTTTAAGCCTAAAGTATTTCTAACAATAGTGAGCTACTTGCAAATTAGAGATTATAGCTGCCCGACAGCTAACTGGCAATCATCAAAGTCTACAACTTCAAATCATCTGTCAAATCAAATCACACACACACACACACACACACACACACACACACACACACACACACACACACACACACACACACACACACACACACACACACACACACACACACACACACACACACACACACACACACAGCAGATGAAGTAACACTGCTGCGATCTGCCTGATTTTACAATGCACCATTTGACTACGTTGAATCTCATCCACAGGAAACCCAAGCAGCTCAAGTGCAAGCCTGACCACAGTGCCAACCACCCAAGGTGAGCGACTACGACCTAATTTACAGTACCAGTTTACCCACTGTAAATGAAATGTGTATATATTGCTTAAAATTGCTATATTAGTTGCATAATCCTTGCTTTATCTGTTTTTTAACCATGTGAAAAATGACAAGAACAGTTGAGAATACAATTCTGCATCTGTGATAAAAGTAATTACACTATAAATGTTTGTTTTTTGCTTTCTAGCTAATGCCACCAGTGGGGGAGCACAGCTTGCAAGATACCCAACATCCATATTTGTGGCTGCTCTGCTGACAACTGTGCTGCAAATTCTCCAACAAACAGTCTAAATAGACTAGTGACTTCCTAATCATATTAATAAATAATCAGCAACTATTCAATTAATTTTTCAATAATGCTAAGATCTTGGAAGTGTGATTCATTCAAGTTTTTTACCCATGCCTGAAGAAAATTATTTTATTGAAACTGTTAAACATCTGTATCACTCTATCCCTTCATGTTGTAAAACTGTGTCATTAAACAATCACAGTAATTAGTTTTGTTTTAATTGGTGATCTGGATTATACTCTGGGATTTCTTTTTTAATCAAGCACTGTCAATAATAACATGTATGTTCCATTTTTATGAATTTAAAATGAACCTCTCAATTTTACTGTATTATCTATTATTACAATTTAAACTGCCTTTCTATATATCAAATCAATAAACACATACTAGAAAATATCTAATGTTTGTGTGTTTGTTTCTGTCTCTTGGAGCAGATGTAAAGAAATGTAACATATGACATATCCTGATTTTATCTCCCACTATGAAATCCAACAGTATGCTTGAATATTCTCCAAAGTGGCAGAGTACATTGAAAAAGAACATTGTTCTTCTTGTTAAGTTTGGACCTAAGTAACAAAGAAAAAAGCTTTTTAGTACTGACCTTTATGTGGCAAATTAACTACATGTCTCTACACTACAAAAGTGTGATTGTGTGTATGCCAGATTTATGTCACTATAGGCTAAATATGTTTCAAGATATCTGCAAGGCATTTATAACTTATGAAATACATTAATATACTACAGTTTGGATAATGTATTTATTTTGTAAAATACAAAGTGATTTGTCTATTCCTACCTAAACCATTCTACTAAAATGCATAGATCCACTCAATTGTATGTAAAAATGCTGCTGTAGCAAAAAATGTCCCCTTGCGGGATTAAAAAGTATTTATCTATCTATCTAATATGTTGTATTCCCATAGAAGAAAACTGATAGACTTAACAGTCTGCATCCATGCTAGCAGCTGTGTGAGTCTGTACTTAGACACAGTGGTGCTTTGAGCTAAATGCTAAATGCTAAATGTCAGCATGCCAATTAGCTCACAATGTCAACATGTAGCAGGTGTAACCTTTACAGGTGAGGTAGTAGAAAGAGCGGCAAAGTCCATTTATGGAGGAGGTCGTACTTACGTAAAGTCACTTTCGTAACCTAATCTTTTCTTAAACATGACCAAGAAGTTTAGTTGCGTAAACACTGCAGGGCCTTGCACAGGGTCACTGATCACTTGTGTTGCCGGACATTCCTTAGGAAAACGCATTAAAAATAAGAAAATAACTTTGGCAATTACTTAAACACTGAATTAATAAATGAAAAAAATATTTATTGTATTGGACAACACATTTTACATGATCATGAGGCCAGATGAAAAGTTGTGGGATCAGCAGGCTAAAATTCCCCCTGAGGGAAACATGCATGTGTGAACTGAATTTTATGGCAATCGATCCAATAGTTGTTGGGACATAACACTCAGAAACACAACATTCAACCTCCTGGTGGCCCTCGAGAAAAAGTCAGGGGAACACCAAAGTCAGTATCCTCTAGGCACCATGAATATATGTAACAAACATCAAATGGCAATCCATTCAGTCGTTGTGGTAATATTCAATGGTGGACTGACTGACGTTAGCATGGCAAAAAGGAAAAAAAGCCCACTTTACAGTAATACAGAAAATGCAGTAACCCACAAAAATTAATGAAGTACATCAGAGAGACTAAATAAAGGTCTTAAAAAGGTGGAATAGGTTATATTTTCATTTTTTCATTTGATAAATGGTTTTGTGTTCATGATCCCATTGTGTTTTTTTGTGCTTTAAATCTGTATTCAATTTTAACTGAAAAATTAGTTTTCACTTCTTAACAGCATTTGTGCCAAATGTAACTCATGAGATATAGTCCTAAACTGTTGTGTTTTGTGGTTTTCAATGCTTTGCTTATTTTGGCCTCTGTACTGTCGTAATAGGTAAGCATAGTTACCTGTGTCTGCTTGGCTGTTACAAAAAACATTAGCAAACACAACAGCAACAACATTAAGGTCAGACTGAAATCTGAAAAAAATGTAGGTACTATTGGAAAATAGTTCCTCATCACTGATTGGTTGCACTGTCTGTCAGTCTGGCAAACGGTAGTTCTTCTTCTTTGGATATCCAGCAGACTGGATGCCTTGGGGCACATTGATACCTCTCGCAGGTTGGGATGATAAAATACAATAAAACTTTATCCCAGGGGAAATTGCTGTGCAGCCGTTGCAATACAAAGTGGGAAGAGTATATGAAGACACAGTTTTTGTTATACCACCAACATTAGCAGAGTTAAATGCCCTTTTATTTCATACCACGTAAAAGCTAATTTGCAGAAGAACACCTTTTGTATTCATTTTCTTTCACATCATCTGCTGCTCTAATTCCAAATGAATCCTGCCGTTCATCTTCTCTGTCAGATTAGGTGTACATCGAAAGGTACAGCCACTGCAAATTAAGGAGGAATAGATTATTATTGCGCTTCAGTGTATCTGTGGCACTGGTTAAACGCGTGATCATTTCATCACAGGAAACAAAATATGTAGTCCAAGAATTACTTATTTTCTAGTGCAACACACTAGGGGAATGGTATGAAACACAGACTTCTTTTCTCTAATAAAATAGTTCCATTACTTTGTTTCAAATCAACAGCAGTGCACATTTTGAAATGGTTAAAAACTTGAATTAGCAACACATTCAAAAAAATCACAACCCTTCTGTTACTTTTCTTAGCCTACCTCTGATTTGAGAAGAGTCAATTTCATTCCATTAGACAACTGGTTGAAGATTTCTATTGAGAAAGACACAAATCTTTATTACGCCAGAAACTGTGAAGGCAAGAAGTGGGTGTCAGACAACAGAAGGCAGTTTATGCTAACATCAACATGCTAACATGCTCACAATGTCAATCTTAACATGCTGATGTTCAGCACGTATAATGTTTGCTAAATCCACATTATACTTCACTAATCAGGTGGACTGACCTTTCAGTGTCAGAGCAAGATGGTTATTAGACACTAATAATGTTTGTTACCTGACATTTTCTACATTACTTTATCAAGCGAAATGAAAAGTATTTTTAGTTGTACGTCATGATTTAGGAGCATAAGGGAACAGGAAATTCTGATCTGTGAAACTGAGCAATGTGTTAACAGTCTGGCAGTCACTGGACTCCAACAACTCCAGTGTGTATTTCCAAAACATCAGGCTTTAATTTTCGGGATAATAGGCTGTTGGATTAATGGGTCATCGGACCAATGGACAGTCCCCCTTTGTGTGATGTTGCGTGTGAGGTGTTTCAGGGCAGAGATCAGTTCACACTGACGTGAGATAAGGGTCACTAATAACGTGAACATTCTAGGCTGCAAGATCAGATCTGGGGAAATAATCGGAATTGAGCATTAAGCCCTTTAATGTGACCATTGGTAAAAAAAAAAAAAAAAAAAAATTAATCAACGAGTCTGGATCCACCGGCATCCATGTCATTTTGGATTTTCACCAATCAATGTAGCACAATTATCATGGTGGCATACTTTAGCTTCTCCTCACTCCTCTACATCCAGAGCTTCACAGTATTGCTCACATGTCTTGTTGTCCGCTGGTCTTTGTATCACTAGCAGCCCACATTAAGTTTTCAGCCCCTGACCTGGGTACTGAGGTGATTAGGTCAGGTGCCCTTGATCACCTCTCTACCCTCTGATCATCACCAATTAGCCTCAGGATATATATAGAGAACAGTTCATGTACTGTATGTAAGATCACTAGTCAACTGCAATTTCTGGATTTGTTGATCTGACTATTTCAGATAAAGTTGCCTAAATGCAGAGAAATGTTTTCTATTGAATTCCTTAAAGTCCATTTTGAGGGTTCAAGTTGTGAGACTGTTGCAGAGATTGAAATAGTTTCTTATTTGTCGTACTTTTTCATTTGCTGTTGGGGGGAAACATGGTATTCTGCAGCTCTTTCATGGTAAATTGGATCTAGAACATTCAAAATGAGCTAAAATGGTTGCTGATCACACCGAAAAGATACTCAAAGTCAAGGATAACATTATGAGAAAAGTGTTTGTCGATTTTAATGTTGTCTACTGCCCAAATTTACTTACGGTTCATGCTGTCGTAGCGAAGGACTAGACTGATGAAGCTTTCCAGTGTTATGTGTCCAGAGGAGGCACCGTAGCGCAGAGCCATCAAATTCAGAATGTCATCGTTCATCGTCTTTCCTGACCAACATACATAGGGCAAAACTTTAGCTATGATTTATATTTGGGCATCAACAAACTATTGTTTTCATTTATGATGAATCTGAAGATTATTCTCCATTTCATTACGCTATGATACGTGAATAGAACAGAGTCATAGTTAGTGTGATGAGAAACACTTTTCCTACTACGACAAGTGAAAATGTCTGCTGTGATAAAAGGGTTTCTGTGCTTGGACTCCCAGTTTTTGCATTTGGATCATGCATTTGGTCATCTCCCAGCTGTAGTGCTGAGTGGGTTTTTGTGGCATGATTAGCATTAGTAATATAAATAAATAATGTCTAGACTTCTGTGGTTGCTGACCACCAGACACAGCTAGAGTAATGTGTTAAATGTTTTTGTTTGTGCACAGCGAGTGCTAACATGCATGTGTGGAAGGCCATACATTATCATGATACAAATCTTTATGAACACCCATTGGTGGGAAATGTGTGTATTCTTGGTTACTACTGTCACTTGTGTTTACACATTATATATCTGACAACTGGTTTGATAGCATTGTTTTCCAGAAGAAGAAAAAAAAAACAGATTAAGGGTAAGCATTGGGAACAATTTGCATCGGTGAGATTTCAATTCTTAAGATTTAAAGAGGAAGAATCCCTGGTTTACTTCTGCCTATAGCAGACAAATTGAAGTGGCTGATTGTCTACCTGAAGCCATGATTGCGTTCCTCAGCTCACTCAGTGACAGTGTTCCATTTTGCGATACATCAGAACGGAAGAAAATGTCCTGGTAAAGGAGAAGACAGTGAGTTATGTAAAAGTATGAGCTTGTTAAAACAGGACACACCATAACCCTGTTTTGACGGTGAAATGAGTTAACTCATACAGTCGTAGCTGTAATTACTAGGATGCTCTCAGTCATCTTTGTTTTATTATGAAATGTTTACACCTTCACTTGGTCCCTTTTTTACCTTGTACGTGGCGACCTTCTTCCACAGACGAATAAATTCCTCACCATTCAGTTTGCCGGTAATTGATGTCTAACCCCACATTAAGGTATCAATGGTGCACATGTTGTTTCATGTTTTAAGCTGACATTTTCCATCTATTCACGTGTGTGAAAACACTAAAAGGGCAGGCAGGTTTTGACATGTGCACTACTTATGTATCTTATGCAACTACATTGACTGTGAAACATTTCTACTTAAGAAAACTGACAGTTTAGATGGAGAAAAGAACACAGGAACACTAATTCACAATGAATGTGACATAAGAGGATACATCCATTAGAGCAACCATGCTGCGACAGGAATCAATGCTGAAGCCCCCAGATTTCAAGTCTCCTAAATGGGGAAAAATAAATAAATGGCAAGGCACTTAATTTGCCATAGCAGTGTGATACAAGCTTATTTAAAAAGAAATTGGCTCATATGTTGCCCTATGCTCTTGGAGTTTTAGAGTTCAAACCTTTCAGGATGCGTTCATTTAGAAGCTGCTGGAGCTGCTCAGCATCCACTTCTTCATACTGGAAATGGAAGGAAAACAAGGAAAGACTCATATTTGGCTCACATTTGGTTGTTTGAATCTTAGTTACCTTTTATATTGAGGGGAAAAATCATAGCATGCTACACATCATGAAATTGATATAAATAGGTGCAGATTCCTGATGCAATGGAGCATTAACCCCCAAAGAAGAAAAGACAACACCAGAATGATTAATGACTTAGCTCAAACATAGAAAATACAGTACAGACTTATTTCTTGGTTAGGACCAATAACTCTTCGAAGTCTACACCGGCGGATAATGCAGCAAGGCAAGATGCATATTTTACAGACTGTTGAACTATTGCTTTAAGACACACAAATTACCTTGTCTGAGTGCTGACGGAACAAGGTTCTCTTTTTTTCGTCGTCTTCTTCATTCTCGAATTTCATGTGCTGCAAAAGATTGTTAAATGTTTTCGGCTCCACATGAATTAATGCGCTGGTAAATATGTTTGTGTCATATTATATCTATGCAATCAACACAGTAACCAGCATGTAACACAACAGCAATACCAAAATGATACGAACATTATCTATATATAAATAAATCTTGCACACCTCTTCTTCTCCCTCTTCATGTGCGTGGTCTTGGTCACCAGAATTCTCACTCAAGTGGGAAGAGGAAGAGACATCAGGACATGACTTGAGTAGCAGTAACGCATTACTTAGTAACAAATTACAGTAACAAGTACTGTAAGGTATTCCTATTTGAAATTCAGTAATGACTTTACTGTTGCTAATCCGAGTAACGCTCTGTTGAACGTTTTGGGGAATCGACTTGTCCGTAGTCTTAACAAGAGTTGGATGGAGGGTTAATATCACTTGGTTCTCTGTGCTTTGCAGTTGTTTAAAAGCTGCTTTGACACATTACTTTTGCTGCTGAGCAATTAGGAAAATAATGTGATTGTTTTTTAAGAAGGAATGTGAGTAATTGTAGTAATCTTCTTTTTTTAAATAAATGTCTGGTAATATGTGGTGTGTTATATATATATATATATATATTATATATATATATATATAGATTAACTGCACACGCTTTTTTTAAAATTTAATTTGTGAGTTGTGAGTGACTTACTGGATGTGGGTCTCTGCCTTGGAGATGATGGTCAGGATGAAAGAGGCCGTCTCATTGGGATTGAAGGTGGACGGCACAATCAGGTATTCGCCAGGCTTCAGCATCAGGAACTCCATCACCTCACGCCCATTGATGTAGGTTTTTGTTTGGGCAACAGGTTTGTTCCTGCTGAAGTAAGAGGCTGGGAACTTCCCCCTCTGTGACTTGAACTGTAATGAACACATATTTCAGTTTATAGCAGCACAATGTAATGTAATGTTCTGTGTATGAGGATTGGACTGAAAATGTTACTTACTTCTTCAGTGACCTTAGAAAAAATCAGAAGAAAATGAAGTTCTTGTTAGGGACAAAAATGTGTGAATACTTGAGAATTGGAATATGCTGCTTTCAAAATGGTTTAGAGAACAGATGTTTCATGATGTTTCATTGCGTCTTTTTTTTTTGCGTCGTCGCATTGTGAGAAGAACTATGAAGGGTAATATTTACCTCAAACACGGAGAATCCAATGTGGAGACTTTTGACTAGGCGTCTGTTTCTCTTGTCAGGCTTTTGCATGAGAGACACCAGCATGTTTTTCTCATCCTGTTTCGTAGAACATTCACTGAGTAATTCATCAATCTTGACACGATACTGTGGATTAGTGCAGAAACTGTCTGGAAGGCAAAGAGGGAAACATTTTAGCATTCTACCATTTTGCTAAGAGACGGGCAAATCTGTTCATCATTTTAAAAAGGTGAAACCCAATTCAATGTATCAATGAAATAACTGACAGAAATGATGGATGGATGTAAAGATTCATGTAGGGGACTGTGTGTGTGTGTGTGTGTGTGTGTGTGTGTGTGTGTGTGTGTGTGTGTGTGTGTGTGTGTGTGTGTGTGTGTGTGTGTTCTTTTTCAAGTTTTTCTCTCAATGACAATCTCTATATTTTCCAATTGGCAGTCTCCATATATTGCTTTTGAGGGGACAGTTTTGCACCAATTATCCTGGAAGTACCGAAGTTATTCATGCATCCTCCAGCAGTTGTTCCTGCAACCCATCGGCCGTCATAGAAGGCGGTCTTCCAATGGCATGAAGAGTTTCCATCAAGGAATTCAGGACACAGGCAGCAGATGTCAAGATCAGTGTAGAACTTGCAGAAGTCCTCCAGGGTCATCCTGTTGACATTGGGGATTCATTCAGATAACACATTGTTGTGTTAGCCTAAATTCACTTCAATCCAGCTATGAAAAAAAATATTTTAAGTTATGCTAAATTGCAATCTAAATCAGGATTAAATTACGATGTCTCTCTTGGCCACATGTGTCCTTAAATAAAACAATATGTAGATGCACTGTTTAATGAGTATACTGTATGGAACTACTTATGCTGTACTTTTTGTATGTAAAACTGTGGTTTAAAAATACAAACTAGTTTTTAAATCCCTTTTAAGAATAAATATTATACCAGTTTTAAGTTTTAATCAAAGACATTTTTACACAAAAGTTGTTTAGAAAACAAATAAAAACGTGGCAGTTGCTGCTTTCTATTTGTATAAGTATGTCACAAAACGTTTTGTATTTGGAAGTTTTAGAAATGACTTACCAAAACTCCCCATCATCCCTCTTTGCAAGGCACATCTCACGATCTTGAGGACTCACAATTTTCCACAAAGGTGACCTTTTAGATGCAATTTGTCAGGGAATAAAGAGGAGAGGCAATATTGTTTTAAAGAGAAGCAAGTAACTTCAAAACTAGACATTTTTAGAAGTGTAAAGCCTGTACATATTGTAGGTTTGAAAAAACAGAGCGGGTCAGACAAAAGTAAACTGTGAACTTGTTTAGTGGAAAATGTACAATCCAGTGATTTTGTAGCTTGAAACATACTAGGCATTAATTGCCAGGGTATCTCAACCTATTCTATGTTGATTTTTACTTTTCTACTTTTTTTCTATCTGTCTTTTAGGAAACCCCTAACTATGTAAGTGCAATACTAAATCACTGGAGTACTCATGCCTTGGGTAAGACACTAAACTCCCAACTCCTCCAAGCTGCTTAGTGACCAACAGATCACACTGTGTGAACCGGGCAGATTCATTTGTTTGATTACTAATAGTTTCCATGGCATCATGACATTAAATTAAAAAAGCTAACCGATATTCCGTTGACAACATGTCATCTAGCTGCATTTCCAGTCCATCAACTTGGCTTGCCGAGACTTAAAACTGTCAAAACCAGTTGTGTGCAAACGTGAAGACGAGACAGTTGAAGATTTCTTATGGCTCTGTTCCAAACGTTGTCAGCATGCTTAGCTTGGGGACAACTACAGAAATGCTTCTCATGATTCTGTGCAACATTTCCTTAACCTCTTTATACATGAATTACAAAAACATGTTTTTACCACTAGAGCTTATCATCAAGAAGCAGACACAAATTGCATTTGCATTCTTAAGAAATGTCCAGGTGTGTGACAATGAATACATCCAAAATGTACAATTTTGTCATTGGAAAATAATCTGTGTTATATCTCCTGAGGTAGCAAATCAGAGCCACTTCCCCTGAGTGAAACAGTCACTGTACTCGGGGTCGTTCTTACCCATCACTCCAGTCTCCGTTCCACTCTCCTGTGCCCCAGGGGTTCCACAAACGCACTAGGTTTACCAGTTGCCCTTGGCACGTCGTCTTACCAATAATTACCAGAGAAAACACAATTGTTATTACCCAATATACAGTAAAGGCCTTTATTACCCTAAAACTCTATAAATGAACCAAATGTAAGCTTCAAACTTAAAATCCTGACTGCTAGCATTTGGTAAAATATATATAATGCATTTTAAACAAATTTACCGTCTTCACACCCGTGACAGTGTAGGCATGGCCTTGGACAATTCCATTTGGTAACACAGTGTTGGCAGATGTCTCCTACAAGATATAGATACAGGATATGTTATCATTGCAGGTAGTCTTGTGCAACATACCTTTCCTAAACCATGAAATAAAGGAAAATAAAGACCAACATTTGATTTTGTTTACCTCTTTTATCACAGAATTGGCAACAGCAGCTACATATAAAATATTATAAATGTAGCTAAGATTCTAAAATATATAAAACTCTTTTATAAGCATCAGCATGTGTATTAGAGAAAACGTCTTCTTGGCAGTTATATTAGATTAGCTCAATAAAAAAAGTACAAAAGGGGATATAGAGGCGAAAACACTGATATGAAAACATATTAAAACATATTGATTTGACCCTCCGACAATGTCAAATTCTCAACCTGAAATAATTACCCATATTATGTTCCCTCTTTGGCCATTAATGTTTTCAAATTAGCCAACTTTAGTCTTTTACATTTTGTAAAATGAACTAAATATAATGTGAAAATGATGTGTTGACTCAATCAAAATGAACTGGGTGACTGTATGTGACAGCTGCATCAACTCGACAACGTGATTAAATGCTTTCATGCATCATTAGAGTGCAACCATTCAAAACCTTGACCTTCCATCACATGTTTTCAATGTCTAACATGGCACTAGCCTCAAGCACTTTTCATTTAGGAAAAAGCTGTTTCTCTCACCATTCATGAAAGGAGCGTGAACTATTATGAAATCATGCAGTGTTCAATTCACAAAATGTACCAGACCAGACTAGTGAGATTCTTTAGGGGTCAGTTTGGACAATTAAAATCAACAATGTTCACAGGGATAAATAACCAGTACAAACAAACTAATAACGAATTAAATTCCAACAAGACTAATGTTTTTAATCACAGTCTTTATTTATATTTAGTTAGTCTCGTAGTAGTTTTACTTTAATCTTCCAGCACATACTGAAATATCAGGTATTTGAGATAATACTTAAGGAAAGCTCTTTGGACCAATTGTTTCCCTATAATACATGTAGACTTTGTAATAGTGCTATATGATATTGTGATTTTTTTGTTTTTTTAGACCGTGACTTGCAACAGCATGCATCTCTGCTTTCTTAGCACACTTAAGCTTTATGATGGAGTTTCCCTGAATTTTCCCTTGTCACACTTGCCTTACAATTAATAATGCTAGTATTTAAAGCAGCAGGATGTCTCCCTCCCTATTGTGAGTCTGTAACTTTAAGGCATGCTCAGCACTGAGTATGTAAGTTACATGACAAGTAAAAACATTGGTAGCCAGAAAGGCCATCACATCGAACATCCATCTATCAAACACTAAAGATTGAGGCTGCTATACTGGAATGCAAAACATCTCTTTTAACAGACTTTGGCTAAAATAATCTCAGCCTTAGGATGCTTTTATGAAACATTTCAATCAATCAGGAAGAACCAGCATGGTTTTGTATGGAAACATTTGTGCTTACCCCCTGCTGTGTTCCACAGCCCATCAGTGACTTGGATTGGCCAGCTCTACACATTAGATCCCAAAGGTCTTTGGGAGGTTCTTGCAGATCAATACAGATGTGAACACCACCAGTGAAGTCCACCAAAGCCTCAGCAGGGGTTCCCGAACTCATGTCTGAGTAGGAACCACACACTCTGACACAATTGGGTGTGAAATTACTTTCAGAAATACTCCAAAAAAGGCAAATATCACTATGTGGAAAAAGCATTTTATGACACAAGGAATTGTTTTTCCATACTTGGCATAGGCTTTCTCCAGCAAAGCAGGCCAGAACTCAGTTGGGTTTTTGGACTGAACGAAGATTAATCTGCCATCAATTGTTGGTAGCTTATCATCAATGACAACATCCACCCATCTTCCAAATCTCCAGAACTGAGTGGTTGAGAAAGTAGAGAATATAAAGAGATTTATATTAAAATGCGATATTTACTATTTAGCAGAACCTACTTCTTGACCAACACTTCTCGCAATGATTTACCCTGAAGTGGAACAGCCCGCAGTAGTCCTCATCAAAATTTTGCTCAAGAGGAACAACTTGCTGAAGGATGAAATTTTGGAACGTCAGAGCTCCGATAGACGCGAGAAACCAGCAGTTTCCTGTGTGACAAATGGTCATTGAGTTGGCAGGAAGGTAAGAGGGGTTTCCAGATTACAAACCATTGATAATATAAACACAGTTAAGAAGGAGGAAAATGCATCGGTACAACAGAAGCAGAAGACAGTATTTTAGTCTGTCTTCTGCCCATTGTCTGTTCTTGTAAAATCACATTGCTGGACCAACAATTTATGCATAATTATGAATGAAGCAATTTTCTTACCAACCATGCCTTGACCAAAGTCAAACCTGGAGAGCCCGGCAACTTCAAAACATGGATTTTGAACCATTTTCTAAAACAGAGCAATTGTTGACAACACTTGTTAAAGGTTTAATATGTTCCTAAATATCAGATAACAATAAAACACTACGCTACAGTAATGGCCGACTCCGCATTGTTAGGTTTGTCTTTGACCTCGACTGTTTATCCTTCAGAATGTATTAAGCAATATTTCTTACATCAATACTGAACCAAATGATTCACTGATGGTCGTGTGAAAGGTTTGATAGTACTGCTCATATAACTGAGAATCAACAACATGCTTTTTGACTCTAAGCAGCTTTCAATAATCTTAAGCAACAATCTTCACTTTGCATAAAATACGAAGCAGTTGCTAACACATGACACAAGCTAAGTGTACCGACCTGCCAAACATTAACAAGGATTCAAATTAAACACTCACTGGCGGTCTCAGCCACACCACTCGCATCAGGTCAGAAGGACTCAGTATCCCTTCGCCGATGGACCTTCTGTCAGGGGGGAACATGTCGTCGATGTACCTCACCCGTTTGATTTGACAGTACTGTTTCAGCTGCTCAAAGTCTTGGTTGAAAAACTGCTCGGGGTTGGTGAAGGTCCCAAAGCCATCTTTCAGTTTACGGGCATTAACAATGTTCATACACACACCCGGTGAAGCCATTGCTACAGTGTTGGAACTCTGTTCAGAAAAAGGAGATCAAAAACAATTTTGTCATGAAAAGGTTTGCTTTTTAAGGATTTCTTTTTTTTTAAGAAGTTTGCTTTTGAGATTCTATGAATACTATAGACTGAGTTAACACATCAATCTTTATCAATACCTGTTTGATTCCCTTATTTCCTTAATAACTATGGTGACACAAACAGCAGATTCAACTACATACATCAACTACACTCTGAACAAATAATTTGCATGCAAAGAAGCTTCAGTTTTAGGATTTATTCACTTGACAAAGCTGACACTTTGCATTTGGAATTCAATTAAGTTCTATATATAAAACTTCAAATTCATAATTAGTACTAAAAGTTTAATAATTGGGGCTGTTATAAGCTTTTGAGGTCGACAAAATCCAAGAGTCAATCAGCTCTTTCATGGTGCGACAGCCAGGCGTTTCCCATCATGCCCTGGGCCATGCAGTCGGTGGAGAGCAGCTGCGGCACCTGGCTCTAAAATCTGCGGAATGTGAAGTTTGACTGCCTCGTGTCCCCGTAAATTGCGGACACTGTGTGGTTTGAGTCATGGAGCGTTTACACTCTGAATTGTGTTTGTTTCTGTCAATATCTAACATGTTGTTGTTGTTGTTGTTGTTGTTGTTGTTGTTGTTGTTGTTGTTGTTGTTGTTGTAGACTTAGGGGTAAATTATCCCGGATCAACATATGCTCTTATATTTACGATGGGAATGTCATATTTGTACGAATTTGTTGTTAGAATACTTTGTAATAAGACATAGTTTAGACAACATACAGTTTTATTTTCTAAAAATCCCCATGTTTCCAAAAATATTAGTGTAATTCATACGCCACAAAATGAAATATTGTGCAGGAAGTAGCCTACGTCATATGTGGTAACTTTCCTGACGGGTAAACTTCAACCCAATTTATGGTCAAACCAGCCTTTGAAATAGGCATTTGACCCAAACTACATTCCACTGACTTCAATTTCCCTTCACAGAAGCAAAAAAAATCAAAACATTTGTCTTATTTGTCTACTACTAGTATTAATATTCATAGAAGTATGCTTCCCAAATAGAATAAAAAACAGTCAATCAATTTAAGTTTTAGGTCTATACCATTCATTCATCCGTGTGCTTAAAGAAATCAGATTTATTTGGATTCAAACACAACATTATGATTAAAAACAAATGGACTTTTAATATCCTAACTCAAGTATTAACCACAAGTGTTCATCAGCTTCAGAACAGAAACACGTTTTACTATGTTATATGTCTCTGTGGATGGAGACTGTGATTACACATATAAAGGAGGAACCACAGTATAATTTGCTCTTGTGTGCCAGTCTAATTTTGGCAATCATGGAGAAATACACATGAAGCTACACTTGAAAGAATACATGTTGCAACAATAACAGCCAGTCAAGTTCCAGAGGAGGTGACATTTATCCGCTGACTCTGCAGGTTTAGTAAAATAAATTTGAAACTGAGTCTTTTATTGTCCAAATTCTACTTTACCCTGCACCACAAATATCAAAATGAATATAAAAGAGTGCAAGCCCCTCATACCATTTTCAATGTCTCAAAAGTAACAACATCAACTACACAATAGGACACTGGCCTTTTACCACAAGAGGCAAAAGAGCAAATCGACCTGATTGAAGTGTTACTCTCATATATAGATCTCAATCTTACCTCTCCAGCTGGAAAGAGGACGTTTTGAGTGTCGGTGGAAGAGCAAGTTAAAAAGAAGAAGCTCCCGTTCTTATATAATACCTACAAACGCCTACGCCTACGAGGCGACTGCTCTCAGCGGGAAATGTTCCTTCATGAAACTCCACCTGAGGCAACAGGTAACCTTACCACACCTTAGTAGAGTATCCTGGCAGACATAGTACCAGTTGGACCAGTAGACAGACAGAGAAAGATGGTGGAGAGAGATTATAGAAGAGCTATTCTATCTACATAAATAGAACCTTTTGATTAGCTTTCATTTCGTTCAAGCTGCCCTGGCTTGTTCAAAGGTCCACAACCTGTATCTTTAACAGCAGTTAATTAAGACAAACTACTGTCAGATGAACAACAATGGCTGCGGGCAGTAGGCCTACAAATCTGACACCATTGTCTGTGCATGCACAAGACAGCAACCTCATCTCTCTGGGCTGTTGGTTACCTCGCAGTGGCAGAATCGCTATTTCATGAGGCCAATAATGTCTTATTTTTACTCAAGAAAGTTACAAAATGTCACACTTATGTAATGAAGATCTATCCGTTTTCTTTACCTTATCCTACTGGTGATGATAGATGGAAGGAGTGTATCCAACTATGCATCGGGTGGGAGGTGGGGGACATAGACATGCACATGCACAACTCAATTTTTGGTCAATGTACAAGTTGCAACTCGCCTAACCTGTATGTCTTTAGAGGAGGAATCCTTTGCAAACAGAGGGAGAACATGCAAATTCTCTCACACAGATATCCATATGATGTGACTGTCATAGAGGTTACAGAAATAGACAGCATTTCGTTCATTTTCTTTTTGCCAAAGTCTTTTTACCAAAGACGTATAAGCTACACATGAAAGAAGGCAGGAATGTCCACATCCTTCGTTATGAAAGCGAAGGATGAGACTGATGAAACTCTCCAGGGTCATGTGTCCAGAGGAGGCGCCGTAGCGCAGCGCCATCAAACTGAGCGTGTCATCCTTGATCCTCATTCCTGTTCAACATACACACAGCAAGAGCTTAGGAGGAGTTTGGGAATTTAGGTTATTCTCCTAACATCCTGGTGTGATATCACTTGTTTTGCAAAACCCAAATTCCCACATACACAATTAGCCACACATAGGCATCAAACATGCACGTTTGACCTTATTTGAACATGCATCAGACATTCATTCTGTCAGTCTGTTCTGTATTCTTTCCCAAACCCTGCAATATTTACAAGGTCTTGCGACATTTTTTACATTTGTCTACAAAATATGATTGGAATCTTTGGAATGATTGGAACTAACTAATTGCCGATTTCACAAACTGCAGTTTTTTTCGCGTACAAATGATTCAGCTTGAACACGTTTACAAGCCAAAGTCAAATACCAATCAGGTCTTAATCTTCATTGTAAAACGCGGGAAGGACTTTGTTTCCTTCCAGTAGCACTTGTAATATCATACATGTCATTGCTCCGAGGCTATTTATTGCTCCGATTGACCATTGATGATGATCAGTTCCTTTTGATTATTGGCAGCTGAAACAAGCCGTGAACACATTATGGCAAACTTGGACAGCAAACAGTGCCTCCACATCAAACAGGTACTGAGCAACTTCAGCAGCTATTTGGAGTCTAGTTTCTGGCCACCTAGCACATGCAAATTCAATATTCAACCTGATGGTATCTCTGTTTTTGGTCCTCACCAACTCCTGGTGGCAAATCCAATCAGCTGAGAGGTGGGGGACACAGACATGCACAGGCACAACAACATTTTTGGCCAATGTACAAGTTCCAACGCGCCTAACCTGTATGTCTTTAGAGGAGGAATCCTTTGCAAACACAGGGAGAACATGCAAATTCTCTCACACAGATATCCATATGTGACATAGAGGTTACAAACAACAGTGAACAATACAATGTTGTTTGCAGGAGGCCAAATGTATTTCTATTTCTTGTGATACTTGCCAGAGCCTGGTGTAAAATGTTTATCGATTATCAGACAAACAAGAGAACACAAACACTCACAGTATGTGCAATGTAACATCTGTAAAATTATTAAATCCTGTATTTAACATTTTTAAATGTTTGAACGTTTGTGTAACTTTAGCATGTCTGCATTTCTCACTTAAGGTAGGTGAGCCAGAAAGATGTCCTTGTATGGATGAGAAGTTGAGCCAGAAAATCTATCATTCTATTTTTATGTCCAAAATCCCCAGATTGCACCCTGTACTGTATTCATCCACAAGAGAGCAGAAGTGCAACAATGATGTATGAACATCTGAGAGGGAGAAGTTGGAAGAGGTTGTGTACACCCTGCATTATATTATATTCTATTACTAATATAACAACAGAACACTGTACGGCAAAACAGCTGGACACAATAAAAACAGTTTCTTTCCACGGGTGATTACTCTGATGAACACTTACGAGTCACATAGTGTCAGGAACAATACCGGTGCAATAACCCTTGAACACAAAGTATCTACTGAACCTTTTACATAATATATTTTATAGTTTTAATACACACTGTTATTTAACATGTAAATATCATCACTACCAATGTGAATCCAAGCACGCAGTGTATACTGTATATGCTGTATATGCCATCATATCAATATTCTTCATTTATATACAGCAACCTGTTACATTAATCATTTGTTTCAGTACTCTTTGTGCTCTGCACCAAAATGACTCTACTTGGCCAATAAAGCTGATTCTGATTCTGTTAATCCTCAGATTACACCTTGTACTGTTTTCAGCCAAAAGGGGGCAGTAGTGCAACACAAATCTGTGAAAATTTGAGTGTCAGTCTTCATGAAAACTTGAATTCTACACATTGTTTACCCTAAACATGCTGGCTTCCCTTTTTAAAATAGCGCATCATTAAAGGTACATTTGAGTAAACACTAATTTTGTCCTAATACTAATTGATACGTGATTGAAATTTGCAGGAAACAGGCGGTTGATATACAAAAAAGTTGCCCAACAAAAATCACCAGGGACACACATTCTCACCGAATTTAGAGTTTTATTTTTATAAGAAACTGGTCAAGTGGTCAAGAAAATGGCCAACATAGTCTTTGCAGTTAAAATGAGCCCTTGTCATGTGCTGAAATCTGAAATGTGTTTGTATAATGTCTTCATTTTTATAAAGAAGAGTGAAAAGATAAGCGTACATTATAATTCTACGAATCATACAAAAACAAAGTTCAGTAGTCTGTCATTGACACGTAATAAGATTCCATCTGCAGTCTTACATAAAGTCTACAAAGGTGCTTGGCCTTATATAATAGGATTGGTTGTGTTATGTTTTCACATTATTGTGTAATACCCTTTAGTCACCGTACATACTGTGTAATGCCTCGTTCGCAGAGGAATACATCTTTTATCATGCAGCGTTAAAGCGCTTTGAGTGGTCAGAAGACTAGAAAGGGGCTATACGAGTCCATTTACCATTTACCCTTCACCATCCATCATGCAATTTTATAAATGAAAGAAATCACTCTTTTGAAACATCTACTCCTGTACTTCCGGGTGAATTCTGCCGTCCATCTTCCTTGTTGAGTTAAGTGTACATTGAAATGTACATCCACTGAAAGTGATGGAGAGACAGGCAATGAATTAAGTGAAACGTGTGCAAGAATGCACATTTTGTCACAGAGTGCATACATAATTAAGTTACATCATGTCATTTTATCTGAGACAAGTATTTTTTTCCTCTGTCCTCTAGACTAGATCAACAGATGTTTATGCTGTGTGAAAAGTTCTCGCATGAGCTTCTGACAAGAAGAGTATGTTTTATTACCTCCGACTCTTGAAGATTCATGTCTTTTCCATCAGACAATTGTTTGAAGATTTCTGTTGAAACACGCAAATTATGAATACATTGTATACCCTTTAGCCATAAACGTTACAAATCTTTAACCATACAGGATCTACTAATTGGAAACGTTCAATATCTCCAATATGAGATTTTGAAAGAATATGCATTTTAACATATTTACAAGGCAAATGTCCCACTTGATCACTTACTGTACATGCAGTCCAAGCGAAGGATGAGACTGATGAAACTCTCCAGGGTCATGTGTCCAGAGGAGGCGCCGTAGCGCAGCGCCATCAAACTGAGCATGTCATCCTTGATCCTCATTCCTGTTCAACATACACACAGCAAGAGCTTAGGAGGAGTTTGGGAATTTAGGTTATTCTCCTAACATCCTGGTGTGATATCACTTGTTTTGCAAAACCCAAACCCTGCAATATTTACAAGGCCTTGCGACATCTTTTACATTTGTCTGCAAAAAATGATTGGAATCATTGGAACTAACTAATTGCCAATTTCACAAACAACTGCAGTTTTTTCGCATACAAATGATTCAGCTTGAACACGTTTACAAGTCAAAGTCCAATACAAATCAGGTCTTAATCTTCATTGTAAAACGCGAGAAGGACTTTGTTTCCTTCCAGTAGCACTTGTAATATCATACATGTCATTGCTCCGAGGCTATTTATTGCTCCGATTGACCATTGATGATGATCAGTTCCTTCTGATTATTGGCAGCTGAAACAAGCCGTGAACACATTATGGCAAACTTGTATAGCAAACAGTGCCTCCACATCAAACAGGTACTGAGCAACTTCAGCAGCTATTTGGAGTCTAGTTTCTGGCCACCTAGCACATGCAAATTCAACATTCAACCTGATGGTATCTCTGTTTTTGGTCCTCACCAACTCCTGGTGGCAAATGATGATGTTCCTTTAGTGGTGAGACTGAGCCAACACATTTAAGTTGTATGCCATGAAGCCAAAGTCTGGTTTTTTAATACAAGCAGTATTTTTGTATAAGTTTTCTTAGCTGATGTCATCCTTATCAGACTCAGCTAAGCTGCCTCAGTCTATGTATGCATTATGTAGAAGAGGTAGAGTTGGAAGTAACACAACACGTCTTCTTTGTAATTAATCAAATACCCATTTTATTTTTTGAAAATGTACTTTTTCCTGTTCATATCTTTATTATGTTTCCCTGTGTAGTTTAGTACTGACTTTTAAATGGCACAATTATATTTTTCTGTTCCAATCAATAGAACAGTGTCATTCGATACATTTATAATCAAGGGAATGAATGCATGGTCTACCTGAAGCTTCGAAAGCATTCCTCAGCTCATTCATTGACAGTGTTCCAGTTCTTGAAACATCAGTGAGAAAGAAAATGTCCTGTTTAAATGAAGAAAACAACAACGATGATCAGGTCGATCCTCCATATCTATCTTTAGATGCACATGTATTAATGGTAGAACGAAGAGGCTACAATACAGTAATGCATGTAAATATAAAAAAGAATTTCAGTCTGAAGTGTTTAACCTGGACTTTTTACCTTGTATGTGACGACCTTCTTCCACAGACGAACAAATTCCTCACCATTCAGTTTGCCGGTGATGGATGTCTAACCCAACATTAAGGTATCAGAGCTGTTCATGTGTGTTAAACAAACGAAAGGGGAAGCACATTTTTGCACTGTTTTTAATGCACTACTTATGTTTTTTATGTAACTGCAATCACAGTGAGATATTTTGTTTTAACATATAAGCAGCTTGAATAGAAGAGAATTGAATCTATTTGTGTGTAAGCTATACCAGAAAATAATCAATGTCACATCCATCACAAGAGGATACATCCATCAGAGCAACCAAGCTGCGACAGGCATCAATGCTGAAACCTCCAAATTTCAAGTCTCCTAAAAAGAAAAAAGAAGAAAAATCAGCTTGAGACATACTTAAGATTTATCATTCACAATTTGTATGGAGCTCTTGTGCTCTTTGTCAACCCTGTTAATATTATTTTACAGTCCAAACCTTTCAGGATTTTTTCATTTAGAAGCATCTGGAGCTGCTCAGCATCTACTTCTTCATACTGGAAATGTAAGGAAAACAAGATGTAAAATACTTTGGGAAACTTTCTCTCAAGCTTCAAAGGGGAGTGGCTTTGGAGGTGCGGCCTGAAGGGGCTGTGTTTTTCGGTTGGATGATTTATAAAATCTACTGTACTCTTACTGGTTTTTCAAAATGACCAACCCTAGCTTTTAGCTCTCTTTTGGTCTTCACCATCTTCTGAGGTAAATAGCTGCTAAGTGCTCCACACTACGTTCACCAGCTATCCGCTAACCTCGTTTGTCTGCTGTTGGGTGCTGGGAAGTTGGGTCTGACAGAATTTTTAAAAGCTGCCGTGTCTGGTGTTAGGTTGTAATAAAATAATATGACTTACACTTGTAAATAAGGAATGTCTATGTATAAATTACGATACTTAAAAAGGATAATTAATAAGGAATAGTGAGCCTTATGGGAAGGAGTATGCGTGACATAGAAGACAGCCACATTGAGTTTCTAACTTAGACTTAGTTCAGGTATGCATTAAATGAGATAGAGAGAGGGGGATGGAGATACTGAAGTCTCCAAGATGAACACAAAGGGCAATAAAACAACTCCACTTGAGGGGGGTTGTTCAGCTCAACTTTACGAGAGGGTGGAGAGATGACTTCAAGTGCCGGTAGGTCTGGGAGAGACCTATGCACCGACAACCAATCCGAATGCTGATTCTAGCCATGTGAAACTTTAGCCGAATATATGTTGTAAAACTGAGCCAATGAGAGGCGATGATGTACATTTTCATTGGACTATATAATCAAATGTACTGGTTAGTTCGAGGCTCTCTTAGGTCAATGCGCACAGACAGTTAACTCTCTTCAGGCTGCTTTTACAGGCAACTGTTGAAAGGCTGTGGCCTGCCATTGGCTTATGAACCCTCAGCTGAGGATTATGCACTATATTGCCAACTTTTATTAAATAGATTTTTATTATAACCTACTGAATCCAGAAATTCTCTTCCAAGTCCGCCCAAAGATTTTGAACATTAACACTGGAAATGAGGAAATGAGGTTGTAAGACCCAAAAGTTGTGGTCCGTTAAACTAAAATATGCTGAAATAAAAAATAAAAAATGAAAAGGTGATAATTATCTAATATTATGTTCCTACAAATTACCCCACTCACTCTATACTGTGCATAGTAATTTGACCCATTGTGCATATTAAAACAATGTTGATTACTGCATCCATAAGTATTGAAAATTCATTCATGTTTAATAAGAGGTAAGTTTTTATCAAACTCAATACAATTATGTTAGTTAGCGAATATAAATAGTACCCTGTCGGAGTTCTGGCGGAAAAAGGTTTTCCTCCTCTTGTCTTCTTCCACATTTGCGGTCTTTTTGATCTGGAAGAGATATAATTTTCCTCCAAATGAAATTTGTCAAAACATATCTGACATTAAAAGAATACCAACAACATTGGGATATTATTAAAGCTTGCACACCGTTTCAACTGGCTCATCTTTTGGGTTACCAGAATTCTCACTGTCGGGGAAAGGTGAAAGACATTTTTAATACCAGTAATGTGGGACATACGCCATGCAGAATACTTTGGGAAGATTGAGTGAGCATACTAGCTCTGAGTCTCCGCCTTGGTGATGATGGTCAGCATGAAGGAGGCCGTCTCATTGGATTTGAAGGTGGACGGCACAATCACGTATTCGGCAGGCTTCAGCGAAAGGTACTCCATCACCTCACGCGCATTCATGTAGGTTTTAGTTTGGGCAACAGGTACCTGGTTGAAGAAAGATGCCGGGAACTTCCCCTTCTGCGCCTTGTGCTGTAGTGATAAATATATATTTCAGTTCCCTTTGCAGTTCATGTATTTTACCAGAGCTGCACAATGTGGATAGAGAAGATTTATTCAGTATTGATTTGGAATTGATGTAAAGTTGTTTCTTACTTGTCCCTTCACCTGGAGTGGAAGATGAGTTCATGTTGGGGACAGAAAGCAATTCAATAAATTATAACATACACTCAAAATTAATTGAAAAAGGAGGACCGGAGAGTGTGCTCGAATTATCGGGGTATCACATTACTCAGCCTCCCGGGGAAAGGAGGCTCCGACCGATTGTCGAACCTAGGATTCAAGAGGAGGAATAGTGGACCAGCTCTTTACCCTCGCAAGACTACTGGAGGGGTTCTGGGAGTTTGCCCAACCAGTCTACATGTGTTTTGTGGACTTAGAGAAGGCCTTCGACTGGGTCCCTCAGGGGTTTTTGTGGGGGGTGCTGCGAGAGTATGGGGTGCCGGACCCGTTACAACGGGCCATCTGGTCTCTGTACGACTGCAGTAGGAGCTGTGTTCGTATTCTCGGCAATAAGTCAGACGCGTTCCCGATGGGTGTTGGCCTCCGCCAGGGCTGCCCTTTATCACCGGTCCTGTTCGTGACTTTCATGGACAGGATATCTAGGCGCAGCCAGGGGGAGGAGAACGTCGGGTTCGGGGGTCTCGGGATCGCCTCTCTGCTGTTTGCAGATGATGTGGTCCTGTTGGCCTCTTCGGACCATGACCTCCAGCATTCACTGGGGCGATTTGCAGCCGAGTGTTAAGCGGCGGGGATGAGAGTAAGCATCTCCAAATCTGAGGCCATAGTGCTCTGCCGGAAACTGGTGGATTGCTCCCTCCGGGTGGGGACGCAGTGCCTACCGCAAGCGAGGGAGTTCAAGTATCTCGGGGTCTTGTTCACGAGTGAGGGTAAGATGGAGCGGGAGATCGACCGGCGGATCGGTGCGGCTGCAGCAGTAAAACAGGCGGTGCACCAGACCGTCTTGGTGAAGAGGAGCTGAGCCGGAAGACAAAGCTCTCAATTTACCGGGCGGTCTACGTTCCGACCCTCACCTATGGTCACGAACTCTGGGTCATGACCGAAAGAACGAGGTCTCGGATATAAGCGGCCGAAATGAGTTTTCTCCGTAGGGTGGCCGGGCTCAGCCTTAGAGATAGGGTAAGGAGCTCGGACATCAGGAGGGAACTTGGAGTTGAGGCGCTACTCCTTCGTATCGAAAGGAGTCAGCTGAGGTGGTTTGGGCATCTAATCAGGATGCCTCCTGGACGCCTCCCGTTAAAGGTTTTCCAGGCACGCCCAACTGGTAGGAGGCCCCGGGGAAGACCCAGAACACACTGGAGGGATTATATCGCCTAGCTGGCCTGGGAATGCCTCGGGATCCCCCAGAACGAGCTGGAACGTGTTGCGGGTGAGAGGGAAGTCTGGGTCGGCCTGCTAGGCCTGCTGCCACCACGACCCGACCCCGGATAAGCGGATGAAAATGGATGGATGGATGGATGGATGGACTCGAAATTAAAAGCAGACTCTGACCAAGACTTAAACCTGCCTTGATACTTTGTTGTCTAACCTACAAACAGGTTGTGTGGGCTTTGACTGTGGTCGTCCATTTACCGTGTTTACATTTGATTTACTACCACCTTCCTTTGACTCCTCAGACTATGATTCCTTGTAAAACCTGAGATGTTCTGTCAATGATTGAATATTGAAAGCCATCGTTAGTTGATTGAGTCACTTGTTCATTCTCTTTATTATTTACCTTCTTCTTAAATTCTTACGACCCACAATTATTCTTAGCCTCCTGACTCACAGTCACAATTCCTGGTTATGATCGGTCCTTCTGTGTGGAGTTTGCATATGTTGTTCACTACTCCAATACATACCACCCTAGATATGACTTTACAACAGGAGCTATTTCTAATCCGCTCAGCTCATAGAACTTTTTGGCTCAGCTGTGAGCCAGAAAGCTAACGTTATGCTAGCAAGATTCAAAGTCAATAACATTGCGCACGGTTGACTAACAGAAAATATAATTTGACAGTACGTGTAACAGAAAGACTAGCCAGCAGTCAAGCCATGTCAATATCACCAAATCCTTATGAAGATTTTCATGAAAAAATGTGTACTGTCGGCGGCATTCTGAAGTAGAGAGTTGAGAAGCGATTGGGATGTGAGACAATCGCTTACATGTGTCAGTAGGTTCACAGGGGCAGTGTTACTTCTTGCAGCTTGTGTGTTAAAGTCGCCATCCTTTGGTGTTCAGAGAATGATGCATTGAAGGACTAACGTTACACTCAGTTTAGTAAGTAAGATGTGCAAAAAAAAATCTTCATTTAATGTAGTTTAATTTAATCTAATTTAATGTATTAACAGTGAAGAGACCGTTACACTGGAACTAAAGGTGTCCATTATAAAGAATGAATGGTCACCCTGCAGCCAATAAGAATCAAATATTCACCCAGACCATGGAATGATTAAAGTAATAATCAGTAAGATTTTCACAAAGTAAAACCTTGTTTTTTAGATTCTGTCAAAGTCCTCAATATGCAGGTTTTTCATATATTTTATACATTTTGAATAGTCCATAGTCAACTAGCCATCTAACTGATAGGCAATATAGACAAACGGAAAGCCCCCAGGAATAGCGCCAGGCTTTGAAGCAAATTTAATAGTGGCCAAAAGGTGGGATTACAATTTCCGGGTCCATCCCATGATGTCCTCGGGCCCAAAAACAGTTTTTCCCATAGACTTACATCGGGAAAAGGACGTCTGGTAAATCAACTTCCCAGTTGAACACCTGAAAAGACCTTATTTAACACCCATGAAAAAGGGGGCAGGGTGTAGTAGTAGTGACAGTGAAACTTTTTTGCCTTGCATTCCATGTTACAGGGAATAGAATTAAAAAATATATATATTTTATTTGTCGATACTTTTTTTGTGTTGCTGAAGCAGTATTC
The DNA here is from genome assembly GCA_016806645.1 of Ophiodon elongatus. Taxonomy (NCBI): domain Eukaryota; kingdom Metazoa; phylum Chordata; class Actinopteri; order Perciformes; family Hexagrammidae; genus Ophiodon; species Ophiodon elongatus. Next base: position 37,298 of record JACSYO010000355.1, read on the forward strand.
ATAATAGTATCCATAATAGTCCTCGTACTGTGACAGATACAACAAAGATTAATTTACCTCAAATACATTGATTCCAATGTGGAGACTTTGGACCAGGTGTCTGTTCCTCTTGTCAGGCTTTTGCATGAGAGATAACAGCACATTTTTCTCGCCGTCGTTCCCAGAATATTCACCGTTAATCGTGACCCGATACTGTGGATTAGTCCAGTAACTGTCTGAAAGAGACAGAGAGAATACATTTGATTTGCATTGTATCATTTTGCAAAGAGTAGGGTGAGTGATTTGATTATCAACATTAAAATCAAATGGTATTGGGTATTACTGATGGAAATAGAAGATTAAGTTGACAGCAAGGCAAGTTCAACAATCATCAATCTCATCAAGTTGGAACCTGCAGCTTATAGAAATGAAGCATTTGTGAAATGTTTGCATATAATATGCAGAGTCAAGTAGTTGCATGAGTTGTGTAATAAAGTTATAGCATGACCCAATTATTTTTATTGCAGATTTACTGGTTTGTTGTGAACAAGATAATGTTACGGACAAGTCTGATCGTAATCACACTTTGTAGTGCTCTTGTGGCTATGCACCTTATATTTCCCAGTAAGAGCTTTGCTATAATACTTTGTCCTGCCCTCTACACTGGAAATGGGAATTTGAGGCACTAGTTTGCTTGACTTTTGTTGCTTGTTACCTTGCGCTTGAATTTGAGCCAATGTATTACCAAAAGACTTTCTTCCGCAACAGTCTTACAAACATCAACAGCTAATTAAGGAGTTGTATTTTAGCACTTAGTTTATTCATGCAACGCCGGATAACCTATGTTATGTAAGCTATGCTATGTTTAAAAGTCAATTGTGACTCTTGTCAGTACAGCAGTCATAAACAGTAGCCATCGCCATGGCTGTTGACATAACGCTTTTTAGCTGTTGCCATCTTTGGTTTTTTTAAGTGACACGAGACCAAAGAGGTTGCATTAACTTCCATGAATTGAAAACACTGTGTGTAAAGGTTAAAGTTGTACGATGAAAACATCAACAACTCCCAAACCAGACAACGCCGTGGAAGTGACCCGTCAATCACAAGGTAGCCACGGCCTAAAGCACACCCTGCTTTATCATCTATTTTACTCTAAGTGGGACCTCGCTGATGCAGTCGTTCGGGACAACACTATCGGCTGTAACCGCAGTATGAGTGCAGTGAAGAGCGGTAGTGGGTAGCCGTGAGTTAGCTAGTGGGGCAGGCCTACATGCACTAACGTGCACTAACATGCACTAAAAGGCACACACGGCCAGTACACAAAGCATAGAAAAGCTCGGATAACAACACACACGGGCAGAGCGACTTCCTTCTCTGCTCAAATAGACATCATTCCACTATGTCTTTAGAAAGAACATAGTTGTTTGCTTCTATATTAATGCTTTGACGATTGTATAGATGACCTTCAATAAACCAAATTATGTAAATTATTATTGTTTGTATTAACAACAATTATTTCTATTGATTTAACTGATGGTTTATTCCAATATAGTCTTTTTGTTTTTTTTTAATGGTTCACAAGGAACAAGTCCTATCTATGACATGGTGTGACAAATAATGTTATGGTTTTATTAGAATCAAGTTCAGATATCCTAGAAGTACCTCTGTTATTGAAGCATCCCCCAGCAGTTGTTCCTGCAACCCATCTGCCCTCATACATGGTGGTCTTCCAGTGACAAGAGCGGTTTCCATCAAGGAAGTCGGGAGATTGGGAGCAAATGTCCAGATCGGTGTAGAACTCACAG
>JACSYO010000356.1:2500-95000 GCA_016806645.1 Ophiodon elongatus
AACATTAAGTGCACTTTAGTTTGGCAGAAAACTGTCTAAAAGAATGTTAAATTTCTCGTAATGTTAAAGTAGATTTCTTTTCTTTGGGAAAACAGAGATGCTTTTGCAGCTGTTCTAGTGCTGTAGGCCTCAGTGTCCTCTTGATCCAGGCACTGAACAACATGGGTTTGGGATGTTACCACGTTAGAAACAAGCTAATGGCGACTAATTATCCAGAAATATCACTGTAATGTTTTTATGTACAGAAATACTGCAAAGAACAACCCATACCTCATAGTGTGTGAAACAACAACGCTGTGGCTTTTAGAGTCTCTGCAGTCTGAAGAACACTGACTATCGCACGTTTCATCAATCTGCAGGAAATTGTGATTCGCTGTGTGACACAAACATCTGTGGGATGATGGACTTCTGAGAAGGATTCCCCCGCCCTCTTTCTAAGGTACCGTGCATTCTGCCGCTGTGGAATAATATTGATGTTCTCTTCTTTTCTGTTTTCCACCCACACACATTTTCATGAAAAGTGTTAGACTTCCAGACAAAGAAATGATGACATTTTTGAGCCGCTCGCATCTCGTGCCAAAGTATTCCTGTTAAGGAAGAAATCATTAATATTGTGTGACATAAAGTCCTTTTTCAAGAGTTAATAATCACAAAATATGAATATATATATCACCTTAAAGCATTCACAAGAATATGGAAAAGTTGATCAAAGAAAGGTCCACTTTCCCCATGCTAATCCACTTAGAAATGACTTTCCACAGTTAACCCAGTGTTTTATACACACACACACACACACACACATACAGGCATATATGGTTTACAGGGACCCAACTTTCCCAGCATCCAGTCAACTTAAAAGCAATGTCAAAAATGTTTGTTTGTTCTGCAGAACACACATTTTACTTCAAAAACATAATTTCACTTTAAGGACATACATTAAATATGTTTCGCACACACAAAAAAAGATTCAACAGATATGCTAGCTGCCCTGTAAACCTGTACTTTGGCACAGCATTGAGCTAAACGCTAACATCAGCATGCTAACATGCTCATAATGACAGTGCTGACATGCCGATGTTCAAAAGCTATCATGTTCTCCATCTTTTAGCTCGTTATTAGCATGCTAACATTTGCTAATTGGCAATGAACAAGAAGCACACCCCAGGAAGATCGGAACAACTATATTGATCGTATTTTACAAATTTAAATGTTGTTCTGATGATGGATGGCCATTCATCTAAATAGTTTTGGGGATATTTTAATCTGCGTGGACCAAAGTGGTGGACCGACCAACCCAGCGGCGAGGCTTTATGGAAGGTGTGCAGTTTGCTTGATTTTTTTCAGTGTTCAAAGTACTGAGACAATCGATCCACAATGATATTTCTAGGTCTTGAACCCTCTTGAAAATAAAGAGCCGTCACATCAGGAATTATTATTGCTGACAGACACAGAAGGTGAAGTTGTTCAAGCAGACGTGACTGACAAGCAAGTCCATTCGGCTAATAGACGGCCCAGGTGAGTCTGGGAGAGCGGAAGCAAAGGGTCTGTACCTTTCTACACCCCATTATTATATTACCAAATCTCCAGATCAAACTATTGTTCAGTTCAACAGTTTTCCACGACCTGTCTGACCTCTAGCTATTGTTTTCAGGCTCTTTTTTCACACACACCGATTTGGCCGATTACATCAGGAAGCTTCAGACAATATGAAAATTTGACAGCCATGACAATGTTATACACACACACACACACACACACACACACACACACACACACACACACACACACACACACACACACACACACACACACAAACATGCACACATCTCCATAACTGTGGAAGAGAGTTGCATAACACAAAAAGCCAGGAGAAAGGGAAAACAGGGAGAGAGAAAGAAATCAAGTGACAATCACATTAAAATATGTGACAGCTGACCTTTTCACTAATTAATTTTTCCATGAACCAAGAAACCTAAAAATATTCCTGGAGGCAAATTCCACTGAGAAGGATATGTTTGCTTTCCTCTTTGTCCCAAAATCTTCCATCACTCTGACAGAGCTCATAATACTGACAAATCAACAAGCGGCAGCCAGCACTGCCAAAATAAACCTAATAAAAGAATCTTTAAAAAGACAGGTGTTGCCACCAGAAAGAGCCTTCAGCACAAATTCAATCAGACTGAAATATTTCAACAGCTGTTGGATGGGCTGCAATAAAAATGTTGCACAGATATTCATGGTCCCCCGAGGAATAATCCTACTGACTTTGGGGATTGGCTGACTTTTCCTCTAGCACCACCATGAGGAGTTTTGTGAAATATTGAATGGATTGCCATTACATATTGGACACATTTGTGTTCCATCGCAGTATGAGTTGTAATGGAGCTCTAGCGTGAGTTCAGTCAGGAAGACTATACTTTTCCATGCTTAGACCTGAAGTTTATGTCTCATACATCCTGCCATTCACTCCTCTCACCCATACTCAATCATAATCTCTTTGCTGTCATTGTCTCTCAGTCATGATAATAGCTGTTGTCATCAACTGGTCACGTCCATCCAAACCACCACCATCCCATACCTGTCATAATAGACGAGTATCTTTTCTTCATTCACTTGTCCCTCCGGATTGAAATAACTTTTCATCTAGTGCCTTCATTAAAGTCAAAATTCCAATCAGTCTAATTGGCCTACTTTGGTTTATGACCAAATACTTGCAAAACGTATTACACATCAGTCTCAGGTGTACGTTGTGATTAGTGCTAACTGGCAAATGTTTGTATGCTCTGAGATGGAAAATATTTTTACATCTGCTAAACATTGCATTGAAAGGCTCATCTGACTGATCGTTGGGGGCCATCGCGGTCACTTGCCCCTTCGTTGTTTTTTTGGACCTTGTAGCCATTTAAAATGTCCATTCATTCTGCTTTAATCAACGACTAAGGACTGAGAAACCAACTGTGTTAAGATAATGCCAATGTTATAGTTCATGACGTCACATCACGTTCACCCAAATTTTATTTCTAATGTATTATAATGATTAACAACACATTTTTTGCATCATTGTAATACGATGTGTATACGTAATAAATAACTGTATGTTATACATTTCAATTAAATGAATTCAATTGGGTTTTAAGTTTAGGACCATTGTAATGCACTTGTTAGGTGTTTTCATAAGGCTTTTGACTATCACCAGTGGTACTTGGACCACAGTTTGGGAATCACTGTTGTATTATACCCTAAACATTTTTTCAAAACAGCAGAATTACCTGTCAAAGTTGATATTATTGTTTTATTACTGTTTTAGGAAAATGTTCAATTTCATGCTGATAAGAGACAAAGAGGTTGTCATAGCATTGCTTAACCCTAAATGCAATGTATAACTTGCAACAACACAACACAGTTAGTGTTGTACACATTTTGATCATTTTGCCAGTAGAGGTTTTTTCCCCAACCCCTTATTAAATTGTTATTTAAATGTAATTGGGTGCATGAACACCAGTGTTCCTGCTTCAGCCTGATGGCAGGCAGCCTCCAGGGGTGAAAGTATCTTACACAGTATATTTCTCATTTGTAAAATAGGTAATAATAATAATTTTAGTCAGGACAGCCTTTTGCAGTCAGTCACCACTTTCATCTTTATTCCCATGGGTTAAAACCAGATAATGTCCAAACATCTGCTGCCCCCTCTTGGAAAAGGAAGAGATCTCCAGTAAAAAAAAAAATGAAACAAAACACTTCAGCTTTCAATAAGCCAGCCATTTATCAGGGATATATGAGCTGAGCCATGCAAGCCAGCAGCAGTGTCCATCACAAAGATACAGAAACAGAAGCTGCGCAGAAATTCTGGGTGGATTAACAAAAAGGCTGTTCTTCATCAAAACATAGTTTAGCCGACATGAAGTTGAGTGTAAAACCGCAAATGGTTGTTTTCACGTTTCCGTTGTAAGAGAGCTCTCGAGGTGCTTGAGCCAGAGCCAGGCTAGCTGTTTTACCTGTTCATGAATCTGTTATGTACCTTCCAGTCGTTTGCCCATGTGGTCACACTAAAAGTAAACTGTCAGTATGTTTGCTGGGCTCGATCTCTTGCCCTCTACCACTGTTGGGTAAGCGCTTTCTTTAAAACAACAAGGTTGTGCAGTTGTGTTGTTACACATTAATTATACTGTGACAAACAATCAAATACCTCACAGGGGTGATGTCTAGATTACCTGCCACATGTCAAAGCAATAAAAGACATTAAATAAATAAATTAAATGATTTAATGAAATGAAAGTTGAGTAATCAAATTGTGTATCATTTCTGTGACTATTGTACCTCATATATATATATACACAGTATATATATATATATATGTATGGCTGAAATGTTCTTCTCGTATAAGCACACACTTTGAACATGCATGAATAATACCATTACTATTTGTACTCTTTATCTCTAATACACGCCTGCTGGAAGTTTGTTTGTTTGCAACTTTCAGCCAGTTAGTCAATATGCTTTGACAAGATGAGGAACAGAGCAAACATCAGTGCATGAGACATATTGGAGGACGCAGCTAAATAATAATTAATTCCAGATTTAAAGTCACAATGGCACTGACTTTATAAATGATGTCCAGACACAGCCTGTCACAGGTACTGCTGTCGAGTTGAATCTCTTTCACAGAGATTATTCTTAGTCAAATCTCCATCAACTGACGAATTCACATGCACCGGGCCTCTGTCGCTCGAGACCTCTGCCCTTTCCCAAACTAAAAACCCCAGTCCTCTTTTTTGGCAAAATGCTGTCCATCAACTCCTCAGCTCACCCGAGGGACCACTACCCGGCGGTGCAGTCCTCCCTGACCCCAAAGCAGCTGCAGGACTTCACCTGGGGCCTGAGGTCCACTTTTTGGCAGGGAGAACAAGGCCACTCTTGGTGGGGTGGGGGTAGTAGCCGCTTCCCTGGCCGTGCTGTTTGACAGTCTTGCCAGACAGGCCAGGGGAGAGAAGGTGTCAGACTCAGGGCCCATTCCAGGTTTATTTCTCAAAGACCTGAGAGGCAACTACCCAGCGCATGTCTACACATTCAGCGAGTATACCTGAGGCTGGTACCCAACATCGCTAACCACCCGAGCAGGATGAGAGAAGAGTCAGCGAGGTGGGTACTGCAATGTGTATGTGTGTACATGTTCCACTATTGAATGTGTCAGCTTGTGTCTGTCTATCTCACCACGGTGCATCCTGCGGTTCAAGATCGAGTTCCGATCGTCGGGCCAATTGCGAGGAAACCACACGTTTTAGATAAAGGAAGACACCACAGCCTTGATAGTAAAGCTCAACTGTGACCCAGACGCTGCTGCCAGAGATTTTTTGGCTAAAGTACAACAGTCTGGAAACCTAACCCGAGAAGATTTTAACAGCTGCAAGTCAAAAAGTGAGGATGAACCGAAGACACAAGCTTGAATGGATGGATGTCATGTGTATCTCCGTGCTCGCAACTGGAAACAATGATGGTTCAACGATTCTACAAAGAGAGGATTTTGATCTAAAGTCTTGACCCTGTCTTCTGTGTTCAGACAGGGAAAAAATGACAGACATCATGAGTTACAAATAATGGAAATATATATTTTTTTTGCGAAAACCTAAAAAGAAAATTTGACAAGCAAGCATTACTGTAAGGCAGATTCGTTTTATAAAGTCGTCAGACCCATGACTTTTTTTCATTTTTGGTCTTTGCTTAACACTAAATGCAATTTAAAATTTGCAACAACAACACAAACAAATATGGATGCAGAAAGCCATAAGAAAGCAGAAACTGGCACGAGGGAAAGAGTATCATCCAAACGTATCCCTAAAGCACGTGTCTGGATCCTGAATGGAGGTACTTGCCTGTGTGTGTGTGTGTGTGTGTGTGTGTGCGTGCATGCGTGCGTGCGTGCGTGCGTGCGTGCGTGTGTTCTCTAAATAACTCCCTAATCCAGTTCCATAGTAAACAAGCAGAGCGCTGTGGGTCAAAAATCAAGCGCTCGAAAAGATCCAGACCGCCAGAATCTGCTCCCTGTCACTCTGAAACAAAACCTGGACTCCCTCCCAAGCTTGTAACCAGTCAGCGGACAGAGTTCACCGTGGGTACTCTGGCGAGTGTGTGTACAAACTAGAATTTAAGTACATGTGAGTGCGCATTCGTGTGCACCGCGTCCTGTAAATCCAAACAGAACTGGCAGTGTTTTTGTTTCTTTCCATGAGCTTACCCACATTGAAATTGAACCTTTTTAAGGATCAACTTAGCAGCGTCCCTTGTTTTGGTTGGGTTCCTTACACGGCGTTTGAGTTGAAAAGTTCTCTCTGAGCTGAGTGTGCCTATTGTGTGGCTTGCTGAGTGCGATGTGTGCGCCAGTAGTGCCCCCATGTCGAGGGAGGATGCAGCCACCGCAGACAGAGGGAAACAGGCAGCAGCATCAGGTCGTGCTGCTCTTTGTTGGGAATGCTTTTGTTGTTCTTCAACCGTTTCCAGGGACAGAATAAATAGCTGCGCTTAACCAAAGGCATTTGCCTCCCTCGCTGCTATGAAAGCACTATTATGAAAGCACTACTATGAGAAACATATTACCAGCGGTCTCGAGTGTTTTTCTGGAAATTCGCTCCCTTCTCTTTCTGTTTTTCTCTTGCAAGCATTGCTGGGACATGTGAAAGAAAAAAAAACAAATCTCCATTGTTTGTCCCGGTCAACATCCAGTCAGCAGACACGGAGATTTTCAGCCACGGCCTTTGATTTGTCATGGTTGGTCTTACCATTGCCATAGCATTGTGGGACTTAGAGATAGAATCCTTTCCTTCTTTTCATCCCCTTAAGGTTCATTTCTACCAGCCACTGATATCCATCAGCATCAAGAGGCCGAAGCTCTTGCACTTATCGCAGGCTTTATGTGGATCTTAAAGGTCTTAAAGGTCAACGCTGGAATGCAGCAGGAGCGAACTGAATGTGGAGGGAATGATTGAGAGGATTTCAATCCCAAACCCAAAGGGATGAAATTAAAATGATTTTTATTAGTGATACATTGTCTCATCGAGATCATTGTGGCTACAATGAAAAGGTGAGCTCAGACTACACACACACAGGCACACACACTTTTTGGAGTTCTCTGAACATCAGTGTACTCTCTCTCCGCAGTATAATCAGGAACATGAGCGTAAAGGAATTTCCCCCATCGTTTAAGGTGCGAGGGGAACTACTTCTGACAAAACTTCTGAAAGAGATCTAGAGGCAGCGAGATTAAGAGAGACATGGAGAGAGAAAAACATGACTGAGGAGACAGAGAGAGACGAGCGGAGCAGGAGGTCAGGCGGATGGAGAGAGAGGAACGCTACGAGGAGCTGGGACGAATTCATTAGGTCTGGTGATGGAAGCAGGTCGCTGGTTGGGCCCTAGAAAATAAGGATGGGCTTCAAGTGTCTCTGCATCTAGAGTAGATCTAATCATGTAACAAGTTAGAAAAAAGACAGATGGGTTCCAGTTCAGGTGTCATGAAAGGGTCAGTCATAAAGTTACATGTTCTCTTCGTGCATTAAGATTATAAAAAAAATATTTGACTATGATGAAAAAAAGTGCTTTACATAAACAAATATGTGATTACAGTCACAGTACTGTTTTTTGTAGCGTGTTCCTCGGCTGGCAGCGGCACATAGACGGGAAAAGCCACCGGGAAAAATTTCACACTGCTGTCAAACAATCTTTGGTTATATAACTGATGGTTTTGACCAATACAGTGTAGAATGTAACCCTTCCAGCTTCCCAAGAGGTTGACATTTTGAAATCCCAGCTCTGGATTTTCACAAACCTCCAGGGATAAATGTGTCATGGCCGGAGGCGCTGACTGGTCTGTGGTTGGTTAGCATGAGATGAAACACATGCTGAGTGCCTACAGCAAAAACATCTTGCAGCGGATGTCAGACATCCAGGTTTTGTATAGTGCACGGAAATGTTATCTGTTCTGACTGTTGTTACACAGACTCAAGGGAGACAAATGTATTTTACAAAGTCATGTGCTTCACCAGGGTGTTTAAAAGCAGGATTGGCTGCCCGATAACCCCCAGAAACCATTAAGCAGCACCTAAGTTTCAATCCACGGAGATTGTTGACAGCAGGTTATCTGGATGTCACAGTGAGCTTTTTGACTACTCTTTGTATTTATTTGGATCTGTAGGAGCCAAGTGCTCTTTTACAGCACAAACTGCCCCACATCTGTCTTAAATCATCCCCTAATGGTCACCTTAAATATCAAAGTCACATCGACTGATCCTGAGAGTCCTTCTGAGAAACATGCACTTCATCAACCACTTCAATAATGTTGTGTGTGTGTGTGTGTGTGTGTGTGTGTGTGTGTGTGTGTGTGTGTGTGTGTGTGTGTGTGTGTGTGTGTGTGTGTGTTTGTGTTTGCTGTATGGAAACACTACCACCTCCCACTGAGAAAACAAACCCCATAAGAAGGGAAGAGAGGCATAAAGGACGAGGTTTGAAAAAAGTAAGGAGGCCAGTTGTGAACATTTCTGGCATTCCTCAGCTCCATGCAGCAGCAGCAGGATTTTCTTTAAGGGAAGTAGTCGGTCCAAGAGCCACCTTCTCCTCATTGGCCACAGCAGAGCTGACCTGGCTCAGAGAGGAAGACCACATTAAAGCAAGAATTCAGGATCTTGGCAGGCAGGGATATTGTTCAACCTGACACAAGTAAACAAGCCTTAGAGTGTGTGCATGAGAGAGAAAGAGACTTAACTACAGTGGAAAGCTTTACTCTTGTGTTCCTCTTCACAGGATGCTGGCATTTCCTGTGCAGAGAGTCTGCTGGATATTTATGGACGACTGGCCCGAGAGAAGGACTTTTATTTTCTTTATGATACTCTGTTTCTGTAAATAGACATGCTGAGAGGAAAAGCAGATGCTTCACATGTCATCTGGTACACACGTGGGTAATCTGTTGTGGTTTGAGATCTGCTTTTTCTTACAAGATAAGCAGGTGAACTATCAACACTAACAGAAACACTGACAGCAACGTGTGGTGGGATAACACAACATATTTAAAATAAAAGATAATACAAAAGAATGGTTGTATCAATATGAAAGGTCACAAGATTATTAACAAGTTTGATTTTTCTCTTTTGTTGCTTTTTATCATAAAATACTAAAGTTTAACAAAGTAAAGCCTCTAAAAACTATTCAAATGAAACAATCCGAGCATGGAATATTTGGTTGAATTACTTATGCTTACTTAGATGTTTGCAACGTGGGATGGGGGTTTAAAGAAGGCACTTTTAAAGATAAAAAAACTTGGGAACTACTACACTAGAGGAAACTCAGTTTTGTTTACATTGTTAAATACCAAAGAGTACAATTAAAGTACATACTGTACATGAATACTGCAATCCATCAGAAGTCCACTGATAATGTTGACATGCTAACGCAAAACCAATCAGAATTGGCTACATGGGGACATTGTTATCTCACATTTATATCTTTACCATTTGGGTTTATGAAAAAAGGCAATTTTTATTTTTATTTTTCAAAATATTCCTTTCGGAGTTTGCATGAAAATTTGCATGAAAACATATTGGCGGGCAATTCTTTATCTCTGTAATTCATAAAGCGCATAAGGATTTTGCTGTATTCCATTTGTAAGCAAGAATGAACTAAATCGGGGCCCAATCCCAATGTCCTCACTCACGGACTTTATGGCGCGTTCCCACCAAGTCTGCGAGGGCTCAGGGCCGTCCTACTGTCCAATCAGACGGTCGGCCCTCAGCAGCTAGCAGAGAGGTTGCAGATTGCAACCAACTGAAACTTCTCCCATGTGCCAAGCGTGTAGGAGAAGTACAGTGGCCGGCGCAAAAACATTGAAACTGGGAATGCCCCTCTGTAGAGCCAGTGTTTGATTTCTCCGTTCTGGGCTAGTGTAGAAACATGGCTGCCAGCTATGTGAAGAGGATCCTGTTCATATGAAGATATTAACGGCTCATTCTAAGGTAACAAAAACACAACGAATCTTATATCTGCATGAGCTCAACAACCATGCTAGCTTTGAAACGGTTCTTAAGCACAGCTAACTGCTAACATCTTCATGCTGACATGCTCCCAGTGACGATGCCAACATGCTAATGTTGAGCCGGTATAATGCATATGTTGTTGTTTAGTTTGGCGTGTTAACGGTTGCCAATGAGCGCTGAACACAGAGTACAGCCAAGCCTGATGCGGGTGTCAGACGTTTTGCAGATATTTGGAAGGACCAGAGGAAAAGTCAGCCAAAGTCATGGGAGACATCATCTGGGAACCATGAATGTGGGTAAAATGTCACAGCAATCCATCCATCAGTTGTTGAGGTATTTTACTATAGACTAAATGGTAGACTAGTGTCATCATCCCTAAAGCTATAGTTTTTATTACTGTTTAGCAAATCTAGAATCATAATTTTTTACTTTTGATGCAACTGTAACTGATCACTTGAATTAAATCACAAAATAATGAGCTAAGTTAACTGCTTGGAAAAAGTAATAATAATGCTGCTAATTTTAAATTGGATGTTGCTAAAATAATAATAAAAAAAACAATCACACACAAGCATCAGAGTTTGAAAATGCACCTGTATTTTTCTTTGTTCCATTTTGTAATACATGCCATCAACATTTATTCATTTTTGACATGGCGTCCACAAGGACAAGTGCAAACCTGCCTGAAAACAGGAATAAGTAAAAGTTAACGTACAAAATAAGAAATGATATAATGATGTTAACATTCATATGTAAAAAAACAAACAAAGAAAACAATTTTTATACAGATTAATCTTAATACTAACTCACAATATACATTTCAGTACTTTTGAGAAATCCCTTCCAATTTCTCTGCTCCCGAGCATTTGAAGGCAAACATCACATATTTAAACAAATCTTCACAATTTCAACCCCTGCCATCCCCTCTTTCCAAAACTGATGTCACAATATTTGAAGAGCCTGAAATCTTGTGCCAACCTTGCAGTTAAGTACAAAAACGAATTAAATTGTGCAACTTGTGCAATAGCCAACAAATCAATACAAATGCAAAACCGTAATATTAACACCGAAGTAAGGTTGAAAAAAAGAAGTGGCACTTTGTGAATGAAGGTAATGTGACAAAAACAGTAGATTGTGGAAAATGGTTAATATGTACAGTACATTGTGTGACAGCTGACTGTGCTTGGATAGCCTTTGGTTTCTTACTATAACATGTCCAATAACAAAATAAAAAGTGCTTCAGATTGTCTTAAAAAAAGAAAAGAAAAATGCTACTATTTCCAAACTCAAGCATTAATGTGGCTTTGTGTCTTTTAAGGGGGTGAATTGACATGACAAACACACATAAATAAAACATATAAAACAGTGGAGCAGTCCTTTGCTTTAATTCTCAAGTTAAGTACAACCATATGTTAAAACCCTTTAAATCCTTCAACAAAACTCATCACAGAAAGTATGTCTGGGTCAGTCGAAGCATAACGTGTTTTGATGAGCGCACACAGTGAGTGAAGTCATTTCCCAAGGCTGCCTCCTCGATGGAACCCAGTTCAAGAGGCTAATTGGGTAAAAAGAGAAACCAGTGTGCGTGCAGGGGTGAACTAGCCACAGTGTTAAGCCGAGCCCTGTCACCTTTAAAAGGCGGCGGTGCAGTCCTGCTTCAAAATCCTTGCGTCTTTTCTCTAACCCCTTTTTCTCCTGCATCTTTATTCCGCTCACATTCCTTCCCGTACAATCATAAATCAGCATGGAGAAGCGAGTATTACTCAAACACATGCAGAGGTATTAGACTACACACAGAGCCCAGCTCACAGACATCACAGCAGTAGAAGCAGCCAGTCAACAGGCGTACAGCATCCATATAGCGTGGCCCCGAGTCAGATCAAGACCAAGAAGCTGCAGCAGGCGTCACTGGTTTTCAGCGTCTGCTCCGCGGAAGTTTTGGCTTCGCTCGTTCCTTCTCCACCTGCGGAAACGCCGTTCAGCAGATCAGCTCCTGCTTTATCTCGGGCCGCGTGGGGAACGGGGGCTTGCTGAAGGAGAAGGCGTCGCGGCCCGTCTTCAGGCCACCCTGGCCCGGGCACGCCAGGAACGACCCGATCAGGTCCAGCTCGGGGGAGGGAACCGGGCTCTCGGGTTCTGACTCCGACTGGCTCGTCTCCGGCTCGTCCACGGAGGAGGCCGACCTGGCGTGGAGGTGCGGGTGGGAGTGGGGATGGGCGACCGAGTTCAGCCAGGGGTGGTTGAGGCATTCTTCTGCCGTGGCTCTCTTCCTGTACACACAAACACAATAACACTGCGGATGAGTTGGAAATTCCTGAAGAGTTTACATAACCGACGGATTGCCTGGATGTTCCGATTCACTCAATCTGCTCTCTCGCAGACGTCGGCCATATTCCTTTTTCAACATTTGGCTTGGAAAACCACAAAGAAAACCACTTTTTGCTCTCAAGTTTTTCCCCCTCCATCTCCCACCGATTACTCAAACACTGAGGAATCTTCCACTTTTTCCAACGCGATTACTGGTACTGCAATTAAACGATACTGACTGGAGATTATGGCTCTGGAAGTGGGACAAAGGCTGCTGCTACTTTTCATCAACAAATTGTGGCGACAATGTGTCGGAGCCCTCAATCAGAATTAGGGTTAGGGCTAAGTTATTCAGAAGTATGGTTAGAAAAAAAAAGAAAAGAGAAAAAAAAAAAAAAAAAAAAGAAATCACCCTAGTTTAACTATTCTTTAGTTAACATGTTGACACACTGAACTGACACATCAGTGTAGTGTCAAAACAAAAATGCTATATATATATATTTTTTTAAATGAGGTGAGTTTACTGTCTGAAAAACAGGAAACTACTTTTTGCCAAAGTGACACAGATCTGGTTACCACATACCCTCATTTTGACACATGCAGATGTACTTCCGTGCCAGTGTTAACCTGACTCACATCCTAGGTGATTAAATCAGCTCAAAGTGATGCTGATGGAAACTTTTGAGTTTTAGCCATAATCAGAACTCCTGATCACATTTTCGTCTTGACAGTAAACTGGCTCACCTGGGGTTTTTAACCAACAGGGTGTTGATGAAGTCAACAGCCTGGGAGGAGATCCCCTCGAACGTGTCCTGCGAGTAGTCGACGTTGACCTGGGAGATATTGAGGAATGTCTCCTGCTTGTCGTCGCCCAGGAAGGGCGACTCGCCCGTCAGCATGACGTAGGTCAGGACCCCGATACTCCTGGCAGATGGGGAAGAAGAAAGGGAAGGAAGTTATGAAGCAAGTTATGAAGCAGTTTGTCATGTTGATGGTGACATAATCTGTTTTGGGACACATTTGTCTGTCTTCCACTGTCATTAATTAACTGCAATGTAGAAGGAAGAAAAGATATTCCTGTGGTCAATGGTCTTAACTTGTCTATTGCACATTAGGGAGGTGATGTCAATGCCTTTAAGAAGTCTTTATTCTCAGAGGTAAAACTGACTAAAGTAGTCTAAATGAGTGGAAATAGTCACATTAACCACAGTAGCACACTTACCACATGTCTGTCGCAGTGCTAATGGGTTCATAGTTCAGGATCTCTGGTGCTGCAAGAGAAACACATGGCCCCAATTAGTCTTGATAAATGGCACTCACATTGAAAAGACACAGGGGATTCTGGGTATTTAAGGCCTGAAAGTGGGACTCACCAACATACTCGGGGGTACCCAGGATCTCCCTGACCTCTGTGATGTTGTCCATGCGTCTGGACAAGCCAAAGTCCACAATGCGAATGTCCCCCAGAGGCCTGGCACTGGTCAGCAAGATGTTCTGGGGCTGGAGAGGAGCACGCACACACCAATTTAGACAGAGGCATGTTGCATAATGACGTCAGAGGTCATTCATTACATGAGTAATACATAATGAATGAGTCAAAGCAGTGGAGGTAACTGGTTCAAAGAGGATTTGGTTTTTTTGGGGCTCGTCAGTCAATGTCTAGCTGCTCCTCTGAGATCATCCTCTAAGCCAATCAGATGAGACAGAGAACAGGTAGGATACCCGTGCCAGCCATTGGCATGGCTCCATGGTTTGTGTGAGTACTGGAGTGTATATGTGACTGTTTTTCAATTCTGGGTCCGAACTGGCTTTTAAAAAAAAAGAGTTGTATAACATGTATTAAGAAACCAGACACTTGGTTCATTTGCGAGATGCGACGTAGAAAGAAAACCTCAATGATGACTGCCTTGTTACCCCAGGGGGCCATTAAAGAAAACACAATAGCTCGGTCAGGTTCCTTTACCGACTCGTGGGAACGTGGTTGCGACACAGTGAATGAGTGGTGGTTGCATAACAGAAATCATATCTCCTTTAGGCTGCCACTCGGGGGAATAGACTGCCCTATATTGTCATGTAATCTTTCAGTGTACTCACTTTCAGATCCAGATGCACCACATTGTTCCGATGCAGGAAGGCCACTCCTGTCAGGATCTGCTTGGCCAGCCGGATCACATCATTCTCCGTGAAGGCCTCGTCGTTATCGGCAACACATTGGTCGAAGATTTCGCCACCGGCGGCGCTGGAAGGAAAGCACAGGAAGGGAAAACTGAGAAAACAAAACAAGGCCAAGACGGGAAGAAAAGGAGCTGTGCAGCCACCCAGTGGAGTTTAGTTTGGCTTACTTTCATTTTTGATTATTCACTTTAACTTGTTATAATAAATTGCACCTTAAACTGTACATATACGCCCTTCCTCTCAGTTTGAGTCACACAGGCTCACAATAGCAAATTCCAACTCGTCCCATTAGGACAATTTTAGTAAATAGACCCAAAGTCATTTCCAGTTTCTTTAAAATTACACAACACCCCGTCTTCTCATTGGTGTACTTTGGCTTGGAGGAACGAAGTCCATCCACATCCACGCATTGCATGCGAGTCCAACGTGAATCCATATAATTTTAGAGTTCCTGCATGTACCTTCGCATTAGCAGGAATGTTCCTGGAGATAAGAATGGCATATCAGGTTACAGCCGATACAGATAAGCCTGAACTACTTCAGGTTAACTTACTAAATCAAACCGGGGGAAACAGAAGCAAACACTGGATAACTGAACAAAACATTTTCTTAAAAGTAGAAAGGAATCTTAAGC
Organism: Ophiodon elongatus; assembly: GCA_016806645.1. Classification (NCBI taxonomy): domain Eukaryota; kingdom Metazoa; phylum Chordata; class Actinopteri; order Perciformes; family Hexagrammidae; genus Ophiodon; species Ophiodon elongatus. The sequence continues at coordinate 17,633 of JACSYO010000356.1, forward strand.
TATCCATTAGCCACGGAAGGTGGCAGAGGAGTTGTCAGGTTGGTAACTAGATACTGTGTGCGCCTCAGCCTGCATAGTTAATCGCTCGTATGTTCAAAACAAATTGCATGTAAGGGATTAGCCGTTTTTCTTTTTTTTTGGTGTGTGTGTGTTTTAGTGTAGGTGTGCGTTTGTGTGTGTGTGTGTGTGTGTGTGTGTGTGTGTGTGTGTGTGTGTGTGTGTGTGTGGGGGGGGGGGGGGGGGGGGGGGGGGGGGGGGGGGGGGGGGGGGGGGGGGGGGCGGGTGTTAGTAATTAGACAACTCGATGGCAACTTCTCACATTTCTGTGGAAGGAATAGTCAAGAGTCCTGCCTGGTCTTGCTGCGCTTGTGTAATAACGTTAAGTAAAGTGGAGACATGGTGGATTTACGTTGGACGCTCCATCAGTCAGATCAATGCTTGAAGCTGACAGTTCACCCACAGAAACCAGGACCATGTGTGGGGGATTTAGATGGCACACATGCTTTTTATCTTCAGAGGAAATGTTTGTGACCAGGCCCTGGGCACAACTGTTACATAACCAGCCCCCCTCTACTACCATCAGCTGTGAAAATAGCACTCATGTTTTGGGGGGATTTTGAGGATATCCGTCATTGGTCCATATAATCTTCCTTTTTTTTTTTGTTGCTCCCATCACAGATTACTTGACCTGCCACCCATCCCACTTGTTGCAAACATGAGAGCAGAGGAGACAGGCAGTGAAACTGCATTGATCTGCATGTGTAAAGTAAATGCAGGCAAGTCTGGTAGTGTTTTCATTTAGGAGAGGAAATGAGGAAGTTGAAAACTGAAATAAAAAAATAAAAAAATCCTATCTCTTATATTGAACTTGAACTTGAATCTGCCAACTTAACTATGACCATTGAACTATCACCGTACCCGTCTGAAGAATTAATTGCTCGACATGACAACGTGTTTCAATAGCTTCGTTACGCTGTCAACAGAGCGCCTGAGAGGATTTCAAATCTTGATAAAGGCCATCTTGTTTGAATTCAACAGAGTGCACACATTCTGGCCAAGCACTCGGGAATGATCTGATACTTCCCCTGAAGTCTGAATACTGTCTCCGCGCTCCCCCTCCTTCCAAGAGAGTTAATGTACACACTGCTTCAGTGTACGGGGAGACGGCCTCCCCTGCACCGAGCTGCGAGACAAAATCCGCTGCTGCCTACATGAGCGAGGACGCGGAGGAGCTAAACAGCCATTCGAAGGCACGAGCTGCGAACATACTAAGCATTTCTCTATTTCAAAGCAGCAAACCAAGTCAAAAACCCTTCTTGGATGACCTTTTTAACAGTACACTTTCCTTTAAAGCAGGAAACGAAAGACTGTGCTTGCTGGATCACGGTCACAGTGATGAATTCTCCAGAAAAGTAAAGCTTGATGATGTACCTTCATTTTTCATCAAAGTGACCATGTCTCTAACTAGTCATTATGCTGGGGTTTTCTCTGGTACTGACGCACACTGGAGCTCTTCAAGATGATTAGAATTCAACTTCTAGCTTCCATTTCTCTGACATTACCACGGATGTGGTTGCGGCTACAAGAAGTGTGTGCGTGTGTGTGCGTGTGTGTGCGTGTGTATGCGCGCGTGTGCATAACAACACTTTATACCCGAGTGGTGGTGTGTGCTACTTTTGGGAGACTTGCTTGCTGGTTACATTTGAACCCACAGGAAATGGAAAATGGTTTGCAATTCTTGAAACTCATGCTGAGGTCAGACAGTTTGAAGATGCAGCTTTTCGGTGGCCAACGGTCTCGCTGCGAGTGTCGCTGCAGCTTTTAGGAACAGGCGTACAGTGCGATGGAGAGAAACTGCAATAAAGCATGAGTTGGCGTTCAAAAACGGAGCTCTTTAAGTTATTAAATATTGTGCAAGCTGCTTGATCTGCTATGCTCAAAAGAGAGCAGCTCCACTTGGAAGCCAAAGAGGAACTGTGGCCCAGTGCCGACTGACCTCCTGCTGTGTTTTCACTGCAGGCATGCAGGGGTGAACTGTGGTGCTACTTCCCCTTTCACACTTCAGTCAGAGGTCAAACACATCCCCCCCCCCCCACAGAGAGACCTTTGTTCTGAGGAGGCATTCCATGTCTGGGATTGGGATGACTACCGAGGGCTGGGTAGGGGAGGGCTTCCTGCCCGAGCAGCGAGCAGTTCAGGGACAGGGTCAGGGGGACGTGGTCCAGGCGTAATTGCCCCGCGTTATCTCCCTGTAATGAGGCGAGCGAGGTAATTAAGATGCTAAGTGTCCCCTCCAAACCCTAATTAGAGGCCGCCATTAGAGCGGTCAGAGAACAATTACTGGATATGCATCATGTCAGTTAACACCCAACCACAACAGCCCAGAGCCAGACAGCCGGGATGACCTTGCCGGATCACTGAACACTCGCTGAACTTCACCTGCGTGTCGAGTCTAGAGCACTGAGCAGTGCGTTCTCACAGAGGGCCATACCTGACTCATTTGTAGCTCGATAGCGGTGCTATTTTCACACAGTGAGCTCTGTGCAGTTCTGCCACATTGGTATTTAAAGCGCCGGTTCCCGACAGGCTATTTTGCATAACAAGAAACCGAGGTGCCGAGGCTACGACGCGACGAGCAACTCACCACAGAGAGAGAGAGAGAGAATTTCCATTTAAGGCTGAAGTCATGTCACAACAGTGCAAGCGCTATGCATTTCACACGCGTGCGTGTGTGGGTTTTTTTCTTCTTTGGAGGTGAGAATGACTTGCAGCTGTGCCCTCAGCAACCAGCACATAACTCAAAGTGAGAGAGTTTTTTTTTTTTTTTTTTTTTCTCAGAGCAGACAGATTGAGATAAAAGCTGACAATTCATATGAAAACACCAAAGCAGTGACATTCTCATCACGCAACACACAAGATGTTGCATTTGGTGAGAGGTTGCATTGATGCCTATTCAGTAGAAATTTATAAATATCTTAGGGAGTTTTCGAGAAGCCAGTTTGGTGTCCTCAAAAAAAAAAAAAAGAAAGAAAAGAAATCGCTCAGGCATGTTGCATGGGGAAAAACTCCACTCATGAAAACTTTAGTGAGTGATGATTCAAAGGACTTTCATGGTTCTAGCCCCTGCTTTACGTGGCATGGCTCAAACACCGACCAAGTGAGGAAAGTTTAAAAAGCCACGCAAATGGCCGCCGTCACTTTTTTCTCAGATCGGTGGCGGTGCTCGAGAGTTTGAACAAACTTTGGAGTGACAGGCAGCTGCTCAAATGTGAGGTCTGTGAACTTTTGTGTTGATTATGTAATGTCCGGTGTCGTCTTACCACTCCAGAACGAGGATGATGTCGGTGCTGGTTTCGTAGACATCGTACAGCGCCACCACGTAGGGGTTTGCCATGGCCGACTCCAGCACGGCGATCTCGTTTAAGATGTCCATGCGGCAGTCCTCGCCCTTCCGTCGCTTTCGGAGGAACTTAGCAGCGCACTGCTTCCCCGTTGCCTTCTCAATGCACTTCTTCACCACCGCAAACTTTCCCCTGGGAGACAAAAGAGGGGAGAGAGTGAGTCGAGAGGCGGAATGAGACGGAATAATCGCAACCACATTATTGGCTTTTGAAATATATTTGGTTCAGAGATTCGGTTCTTCCCCCCCCCCCTCAAGTAGCCAACGGGACCACTGGATTAAATTTAGGTCATTGAAACTGCAGCGTATGAAAGACTAAAATTACTGGACATACTCATGACAGTTAAACTGCCATGAGGCGAAACCCAGATTACAGTGCAAGGCATGAGAAAAAGCCCGCCAGTCGGCCACGAGTGCAACACTGTAGGCGAGGTTAAAGAACAGTTCACAGATAAGAAGGTTCACAGGCATCATTTGAAGTTGTGCTATGGAGCACTGATATGCTCAGCTGTAGATGCGTCATTAGACGTTCATTACAGATTTCCAACTGTCTCCGCCTTTTCCTCTAGCCTTTGGGAGGGTCTGACAGGAGGCAGATAAGGCTGCTGAGTAGCAGGCAGGGACGTGATAAGGCTAGGGTCAAGCAAAAGAAAAGAGATAAAACAGCTCGGTCGCTGGATGTGATACACATGCATATACATTGATGGATTCACCGGAGGTGTAAAGGGGTCAGCCGTGGGTGTGGGCAGGATGTCCGATGTGTGCAGAATTGCCTCGTCCGCGTCGAGCCGACCACAATCACCAGCCGTCCCTCCCAGGCTGATAATGAGGCCTTGTCCACTTCCCTTTCTTCACAGCTGACAGCCGCAGGGACAAATGGGATTGTGTTGACACCTCCGCCCAGACCCTCGGCCAGAGCCTGCGACTCCTTTGACAATCGCACAAAAGCTGACCAGTCGGCTGATACAGCAGCCCCGAGACAAGGACCACCCACCAGACCGCTGCTGGGTAGGCCAGGCAGGGGGTCACTGCTGCTGCAGTCAGGTTGGAGCCTCGGCAGCAGGCTAAAATGGACACCGTAACCTCAGCGTCCGTGTCCAACGAACATTTCAATGTTTCGTGAGATGCCGAGGGCTTAGGAAAAGATGACTGTGGACGGAATCTAAATGAAGTGGCCAGGTCAGCAGCATGGTGCCGGTCATTTTCCCACACAGCGTTACTCCAGGCCCACTGTGCCACTACCGACCAAAAACAGCAACTGTTCTGGCCAGAGCCTGGTTCTGTTTTGGCTACCGCCCCCGGCTGCTGTGAGGCCTGTTCCTTCTCTCTCCCCCCCCCCTCCCCCCTTCACTCCACATCCCCCCACCACAGTCTCGCAGAAAGGCGACGACTCATTGTTCGGAGTGAAAAGGCAAAACTCGTCAGAGGCTTTTCATCCTTAATTAGCCAAGTTCAGAGCAGCTCTCGGTGGGCTGGGAACTACATATGGGGTGAAAAGGAATGATGGCTGGCCACGAAAAGGAGCAACAGGAGGCCTTTTCAAAAGGCAGACAACAGGTCAGAGGTTACTGAACACGGTCATCTTCCAGCCGGCTACGTTCATACTCTGCCATGTCACTAGGCAGATGCACTGAATCTCCTGGTTATACATATCACAGTGCTTTCATGTAATATTCGACACATTAAAAAAAAATCACACAGTTGGCTGTGTAACAGTAGAAAGCTTCTCTTTCTCAGACGTCCCGTCTGACTCCACAGCAGCGCCAGCAGCTCATTTGCAGGGTTGACCTCTGTAAAAGTCGGAAACCATGTCTGTCATCAATCATCAACTTTACTGTGACACATTTAACTAACTCCCCGCCGCCACAGGAGATGGTGATAATTTGATTGAGAAGTTGGTTTCCTGCGGAGTCTGCGTTTTGTCTCCCTCAGCGGGCCGTTGACTCATATCTGAAGCGCGATGAGAAATGACAGCCGTCGCAGCTCTTGTTTGCCGGTTTCACAGACAGGCTGACACGCAACATGAGTTCCTCTTTCTGCTTCCCAGATGGCCGCAACATATTTTGCGCACAGTTCGGCAGGGGACCACAAGTCACAATGCAAAGCTCGATGATGAAAAGGTTTTGGAAATGCAGACCAATGAGTCTCATTGCTAAAGAAAGAATTCAACTCTGTCACATACAAGCTGCACTAATATGGCCAACACCCCTCCCAATGTACAGACATACATTCCTGCACTTAATGCGATTATGAGACCTGATCCCAGGATGTTGTTGGGTCGGACTCATGGGAAGAGGAGGATGAAGGGGTGAGAGGAGGAAGAGGGGGCGTTTAGAGGCTGCAGCTTCAAGCCAACCCCCCATAGGTCCTGGCTGCTGTCCCAGGATGTCCCAGGGTGTCGGACAAGGGAAACTGGCTACTACCAACTGACTCTTTATTTAGGCTGTCCCACCACTCTCTGCAGAGCAGCAAACTTACAGTGAAAATTGGAGTTATGGAGACAGATGCAGAATTGGCACACACGGAGAGTCAAACCCAAGAATTCAGAATGCTTTTTGAGGAAAGTTATTATTGTCTGGCGCATTGGGGATTCCCCACTTAAATACTGCTAGAATGTGCACTTCTGTTACTGGGATCCACACACCAGTGAGTGACCCACAACATGCATTTGGCTGAAGAGAGTCAGAAGAAAATGGTATATTTCATGTTGAGAAAAAAAAAAGAAAAAGGAAAAAAAAGGTATAGGAGTGCATGTCTATACCAAACACAAGTTCTGATTTACACTAAACATACATACAACATGTCTTGTGTTTTCAGATACCATTCCTCCCCGGACCTTGTTGTACTGTATGTCTTGCCACTTCACCCTTGTGACCTACTGTGATATGACTCCAAATTGATACCGACGTTGAGCTCATTGCATTTGAGGAAGTTTACATCTTCCGGAATCTGCTCATTATGCCCCCTTCCCCTTATTACTTAAATCTAAATGATCAAAAAGTCCGAAAACTTTACAAAGGAATCCACACAGGACGCATTCCCATTGCGCGTGCCAAAGCGCGCGTCGCCTTCTGCGCTTTTACCCGGGGACGGAATGCGGGATTGGGAATGTCCAATTAACACACTTCCCATTAACCCGTACAGGGAGCAAATCTAACATGATTACCAGCTTTACATAAGCGCATTAAGATAGTGTAGCACATTCCAGGAGCGCACGAGCAAAGTCAGCACGCGGATCAGTGTTTCCATCAATGAATGCTGGGAACAAACAGACAGACAAACAGGCTCACCTGCCCAGCTCTCCGCCGACCAGCTCGTAATTGGCCGTGAACGGGTCAGCTCTTATCCTCGTGTGGATCTGCGTCACCATTCCCTTCTTGCTCATCTTCGCTGGATCTGGCATTGAAGTCGCGCTGAATTGATTCGAAACGATCTTCATCCACCAAATATAACACACAACAATGACGGGTTTTCCCTCAAGTCAGAACTGTCATGATAAAAGTCGCTTATGGAGCCAACGGAAGCTGTGCCAAACGACCGGGAGGTAATCCAGTACGCGCGTCGTTTCCCCCAAAACGAGAGGATGATGCCCTGCGGGGAGTGCGGCAGAGTCGGTGCGGTAAATTAGTTTGAGTGCTACTACACATTCCTGACAATAAACTGCTCGTCGGGGCCGGCCCCCCTCGCGCTGACGCTACGCGGTGGAAAGCCAATGAATGTGCTGGAGAGGAGGGTGCAAGTCAGCTGGCAAGTGGTGCGTTCAAGTGACAGGAGCTTATCGGTGCGGGCACACAAACATAAACAAAGCCTTTTATCATTAGTTTCAGTTGGATGGTTCTCATGTTGACTTAAACTAATACAATTATGGCAATCATTAAACATGACACACACACACACACACACACACACACACACACACACACACACACACACACACACACATACACACACGCACACATTAATCATAATAATGTCAACATGAAGGAGGTCAAACTACTTTATCCCCTTTATAATGTACTGCAGTATTATAGTTATGATGTATCACTTTAGATTTGTGAGCCTTACAGTCCTTTTACTTAATAAGGTAGGAAAGTAGTTCACATTTTATTGCAAGGTCTTATTAATAATGAATATAAATTAACCCCTTTTCTGTCTTTACTTCTAACCCCATGTTGTACCCACTGCCCCCAGCCCCAAAATATACTCCTAAAAGAAATGCAAAGGCAAAAGACAAACCAGCGCGTTCATAATCGAACACAAACATGAGCACACACACATACACTCGCAAACATTTCAGGCATCTTTGTCATGGCTGGCATGTGTTTCCGTGCTGCTTGTATCTGAGTTTGGCAGGTGAGACTTTTTCTCACACTCACAGTCCCGCTCAGTGCGAAGAGGGAGGTGTGAAGGAGTGTGAAGCTGGGGTATGAGAGCTTTGTTGATCGCACCATTGAACATGCGTGCCCTTAAAGAAGAATTCAAAACATCTCATTAGACAGCTCATCATTATGCGTGGCAGTTGGACGGTTTGGAAGGGAGAGTACCGTGATGCTCATGTACGGGTAACTCAGGCGGGTTTTCTTATTATTTTATTACATTTCACATTCAATTCATATCGTGAACAGAAAACTCACCATCACCAGTCGCTCTGTAGTCAGGACAGAGAACATAAAGAGTGAGGAGCAGGGATTGGTATTTATGGCCCCGCGGAGTTGCCGGTGACCTGGACTCCATGAGAAATGTGTCACCTAAGCTCCAGAGGCTTGCTGATGCTGATGCTGAAACTGTGAAACTGTGATGCGGTTAGAAAGAGTGAACAGAGTGCCACACACACATGCACACACACACGCACACACAGCCAATAAAGGAACTGCTGGTGGAAGCTGTGGGTCTCTGCCTCCGTTTACGCCTGGCGTAAAGGAGACCATATAAGACAGCGTGAGACCTTTGCCTCCCTTCAAAGCATTGTTGTACCCCGTGGCAGTGGGCAAAGAAGCCAGACTCATGCTGGACATCAGTTCATCTAGTTCTACAACTCTCAGTTGTTTTCATTGCTGATTATGATTTAGATTAAATACAATAAGATTACTTGCAATTGCTTGTTTTGTCTGACCAACTGCCTGAAACCTGAAGCTTTTTTTAATTTACATTGGTTATTTAAAAAGATTTATAGAGGGTTAACTCATTGTTTCAGCACTCTTGCCATCTTGGCCACATGATTTTCCTGAAGAAGGGAGAGGCTCATACCAGGCTGTATTCTTCATGTTTCTAAATGAGGACATGAGTGTTTGTGCTGCCTCGAGGCAAGGGAAGGAGTGAAGAACAAGAAGGGATGACAGGTCCCTCTGTACTGCTTTTATGGCCCATGCTGATCACATTGCAAGTAGTTTGTCACATGCCCTACATAGCTGTTATCTAGCACACAGAGCAGGATTTGTCCAATCTTACCATACCAAAGCTAATTCTGTTGCCACAAACAGCAACTGATGTAAAAGAGACCTATTGAGAGGGGGCATTCCTCAGGCCCTACCGAGTCATTAGTGTCCAGCGACAAGGTTACATAACCTGTTTCGCCTCCTCAAATTGTTACCTTAAGTCTAAGCGAGCCCACTCCGAGGCCTTGACCCTCTTTCTCTGCCAGCCTTCCCATTAAAGCCGGGGTCAGAGTTCAGAGGAGCCACGTTAGTGAGGGAGCTCTACTCGGCCCCAGAGACCTAATGAAAACACATACCAGCGAATTAGCCTGCCAGCCGGCAGTTAGGCTAACATAAATATGAGAAGTTCAGCCGTGACCTGGGGAACGCAAACACTCCGAGCCACTGGAACAAATAGGTCTTGTCATGACTCGGTCAGAAGACACAGCTCTCCCTGGGTCCGGTCCAAAAAAGTGTCCACGATATGGATCTGATTGATGTGAAAGCGGGATTTCCATGGCTTTAACTAGGGCACAGGGGGCGTGTGATAATGTTTGGCTGAGTTTGTATTTATGATTGTGAAGTGCAGAGACGTTCATAGGCTCTCGGTGATAAAGAGGAGACCAGGGTAAATGTACACTATTAAGCTCTCTTATGACTCCCTTCGGTAAACGTGTGCGAGAAACAGACAGTCTTTTGTCCACATTTTTCAAAGATGTCCTTTCTTTCCTCTCGGTTTTTTGTCGTCCTTGGGTGTGTAAAGAGAGAGAGAGCGAGAGAGAGAGAAGGGGTGGGGGTCTCATTATGTAAGTGTTGTTTTTTTTCCTTCCTTGACTTTGTGACACTGTGCTGTTAAATGAGCTGCTGGTCCTTTATGAGTCTGCTCGGAGGCCCGTGCAGTTATGTTAAGATGTCCTACTCTGATAACATCCCAGACTGTTCCTTTCTGCTTGAAGGACCACAACGAGCTGTTTCCACCCTTCACTTAGCGCATGGAGGAGGAGGTATGATTGAGGAGGCATGCCATCATCCGGCACCAGCAAACGTCTGACTGATGAGTTGTGTCCCCGTTAGAGGAGGTTTTGAGGGGAAACAGCTCTCCCTGATGAAATGTTTTTGAGTCCCTTTCGTTGCCTCCTCTCCCAGGTTTCCCTCGCTTCGCCCCGTCTCCGAATGAGATCACCTGGTGACGGTAGGCAGCGTACAGCAAACAGAGCAACATTTCGTGAGAATGAAAAAGCCATCAACCTTTCTTCGGGAAAGTTGTCTTGCTAACAAGACTACATCTGCACCATTGCAAAATGCTGAACCCTGACAGAGCATGATTGCAAACTGTCTAAATTCTGTTTATGGTTCTTAGTTGTAAACGATTGTTTATGCAGAAAGAGGATTCCAGGTAATGAACGGGTTCAGACTCAGAGGGCTACTTGGTAATCTCACCTCAGTCGATAAGTGTTCCCTGTCTTCTTTGGTTGTGCAATTTGTAAATAACAAGCAACTGATGCTTTGGCAAAAAAAAAGATCCATGTCTCTGCACTGGCAGACCCTAATTTGCTTGCGTAGATAGCGTGTATGCTACCACTTATGGGGTTAGGGAAGGCTAACAGTCAGCCGATGTAATACATGATGTCATGCTTTCATTATCTCCATAAATCATTCGTGCAGTGGCGTAATGGTGGCGAGCCTAGGTCACACACTGGTGTGATCTTTAATCTGTTTGCGGTGACCTCAGTGTAAAGCAGCCTGAATGGAGCGGAGAAGGCCTGGCACCTCATAAAACTAAACAGCCCAATAGCTCCGGTTGATTTAAATGCTTAACACACCACCCACGTCTTAGCCCTTTCTCTCGCCTCTATGCTGCTGCCACTGGCATTTCTGTCACATCAACTGCTGTGGTGGAGACAAAAAGGACAAACATGTCCTCTGTGGCCTGACGGAGGAGGAACAGGGGGCTCCCGAGCGCTGGTGCTGGAAGTCATTCACCTCAGGACAGCGGGATGACGTGCAGGGCTGACGCTCGAGCGGTATTTAAGGATAAGTTCCTAATCCTTCTGGCAACAGTGAAAAACACTGAAGGAGGGATAAAAATAAGATATCAGAGTGGGCTCGAGATCTCATTGCCTTGTTTGTAATCTAAAGACAACACTTGGCAAACAGCACGGGAGAGGGAAAGCGGTGTGTGGCCTCGTTGGGAATCCTCAATTTGGATTTCAGTTATCACAGTATTTTTTGATGTGAAGTTGGCTTTAGAGTCAGAGCTTCTGAGAGAACAGCCCCCCCATGATGCTTAGTTGATGGTTATTTATGATGTTTGAATAAAGATAAGATCAAACAAGTGGTGTTAGTCTTTTTTCTATTGTAATTTCAGCTCGAGTAACTCAACTGCGGGTCAAATGAAAAAAAGAAGCTTAAGGAATGAGAGACCAGATGGCAAGAAGGTAGCCAAGCAGCAACAATGCAAACTGACCAAAGACCCAGGGAGCACATGAGACTAAGGCCCAATCCCAATGTCCCCCCTGAGGCCTTAAACCCTGAACCCTCAGGGACTTACTGACGTCATCTGTTAAAAGGTTGTGTGTGAGAGGCTGTAAGGGCTTGAAATGATGTAAATACAAATGGGACAGCCCCTTGCTGCAACATATCACGTTACCGTGACAACGTCAAAAAATATGTTGCACAATTGTGGGTATTTCTCTTATACTTTTTAAACGACTTCCAGGCTCTTTCCTCACAAGATGAGAGATCATTTCAAATCATCTATTTACTTGTTTTTGTCAAAACAGCTTCAATGACAAAATGAAATATTTGATGAATAAATAAATAAATATCCTCTGATTTCATGTGTTTTTATGTTCCATCTTTAATTCTTAATGTTGTTGTGTAAATGTAATATACCAGGCTGAACACTCATGTGCCCTCCTCTTTGTTTACCTTTTTTTTTTTTTCACATCTCCATGCTTCCCCGTGTTTAACGTCACATTGCTATGAATTGTGGGTAATTCCCTTGGGCAAAGTCTGCATCTAACGCTGACTTACGGAAAGGGTTCATAAAGGGCTCAAAATGTCTGCCAGAGAGCCTCAAGCACTCAACGGTTTGACAGAACTGAACCCTCAGACTTTACGGGAGCGCGCCTCAAAGTCTGTGAGTCCGTGAGGGTGGAGATTGGGAAAGGAGGGTTATAACGAGGGACAGGGCACAGCAGGGTCTGATGAGCAACAGGTGAAACTCATCAGGACAATCACTCAGGTGGGAACCACACAGGGACAGGAAGCAGAAGCAGGATGAAATGAAAGAATGAAGAGTATTTTAAAATTGACAAAAAGAGGAAGTAAAGAATACATAACCTCGGAGCAGATCATGACAAATTGAACGAGTGAACATGTTTTTCAACTCCTCTCGATCTCAGTGGAGCCTGATTTGTCTAAGGTCTCGCTGCAGGCTAACATACGTGTATGATGTACACCTCTGACTGCACGATGTGTTACAAATCAGCTAAAAACAACAGCCACGTTTCACACCACGGGTGCATCAGCAATGGGAGCGGGGTCGGCCGGTCTGGGTGTTAATCAAATTTGAACAGCTGGTTCTGGTTCATCTCTCCTGACCAGAAAACCCAACGGGGAAAAAGTGACATGACGTTCAAGATAAATGCACAGGGAAAAGACACGAGTTGGGAGCACTTGTGTCTGCAAACCATGCTGATTGCTGTGGAAATATTGAGTGTGAACTGCACATCTTTCTTTTACCCACAAATATGAAATTTACTCTTTTTTTCTTTTTTTTAACACATTTTTTTTTTTTGCCTACTTGTAGCAACTGATTTGTTTTCTTTAAGCTCACACTGTGTGGGTTGCTGCAGAGCAGCAGCACAGGAAGAGGTGGATGACACCGAAGAGCGAGGAGATGAAAGCTGCAGATCTCAGGTGGAGACAGCAGAGGAGACGTGTTGCCACATCCTGCCTCGTTTTCTGGCAACGTGACCTCCCAGACCGAAGGAATTTACAACTGCAACAGAGCACACCACGTCCGCTAGACGCCGTGCATGTGAGGGCAGAGTGACTGTGGTAATAAGTGCTTATTTTCTTCAGGCGAAAAGACAACAACAACCAAATTAACACGCTCAACACAGCCGGATGAATTAGTAAGGCGTGTGTGAGTTATGCTACAGGCGTGCAGCGCTGTGTGTTCACGTGGGATTAAAAAAAAAGTATGAGATCATCTTTTCATCTGTCTCCACAAAGTAGAGAATAGACGCAGCATGTCGTTGAGCTCCCGTCTCCATGACTCCACGTGCAAGAACTCTCCGAGTTGCTCATCAAAGCGTGTCTAGATTGGCCAAAATAGCTGCATGCAGATTTAGATATTGCACCACCCTAAATGCCATTGGGGTGTGGGCATTAACAGATGCAGCCAGGCTTAACCACAGACAGACAGACAGACCAACTTAGAAACTGAAAGGGCTTTCTCAGCTGTTGCCTCCGTCTCCGGTCTCCATCCCCCCTCACAGCCACATCATTGTCTCATTAATCCAACAACAGACGACATGAAGCCTTTCACAGCTCAATTCACTGTACGCCGACACAATGCCTGCATTATTCAGATACTATCAGACGGGATTAAACACAACTTTGGGACATTTTTCAAAAAAAAGTGACACCTTCTTGGACCAGATGAAAAAATACCGGCCAATACAGTCCTGCACCCGTGGCCATCCATCAAAAGCTTATCTGTGTGGGTCGGTTGCCAAAACAAATTACTTGTTGTCTCAGTTGGCGCTTAATGACATGACAAAAAAAAAAAAAGAAGCAATTACAGTCTGATGGTAATAAACAGTTCCCAGTAATCCCAGATAAAAATGATGATGGGGAGGGGGGATGTTGGCTTTTCACTCCTTTCTGAGATGGTCAGATAAACCTAAACTAGCCCGGGATGGAAGAATATACTGTTGATGGCACAAATGTGAAGGAGGGTAACAGAAGAAGACATGCCAGTGGGGAGAAGAAGGATGAGAGAATGAAACAGAGGAAATGGAGAAGCAGAGAAATCCATTTGGAATGTCTGACTCAGGAGAGAAATGGAAAGAAATGTATTTTAATTGGCAGCTGAGCACGGGAGGTATGGAGGAGGTGGAATGGGAAGTATTAAGAAACAGGGCAGTGTTAGTCCAGCAGACAGATACACCAGCGAGAAAAGAACATGTCAAGAAAGCAAGACCAATTGAAAAGGGGAATGAAGACAACAGAAAAACAAGCACACACAAGATGAATGCCTGACTCTCATTTCCACACTATTTGTTGTGGCAGGCTCTTGCCAAGGGAATTTCCTGATTATCTTTTAAAAGTGGGTTTGTTTCATGAAAGGAAATATTCACCCGCACGGCTATTGGAGAAGGCAGACAGACACACGATACCTCTGGGGAACAAAAATGTTGATAGATTATGATTAAGTTGTGCTCCTGCTACTTGAAAAATAATGTTTAGCTCTTAAACCGGTGCCTTCTGTTCATACGCGGCCGATGTGAAACAAATCTAACAGGCGCGGCGGCTCACTGCGTTTGCATCACACTGGGTAACACAGCTCAGCGACTCCAGCAACAGCAGGTAGATGTGACCATATGCCATCTGAGGGATGGCAGGGGTCAAAGGTCAGCTCGCTGCTAATGATTACCTGCTGAAGCGTGCTGCTTCGGTTCTCTGTGTTTGTTTGCGTCGCCGTGGCGACAGTGCAACAAGCGGCATTATCAACATGCCAGCTTTATCGTCGACTGGCCATGAGCTCAGAAATAAGTACGGTGTTTAATATTAAACTATATCAAAATCCACGATCAAATAAAACACACAACTGGCTAAAGAGTTTCATGACTATGAAGATTTTTCTTTCCTCGAGAATAAATGTGTGTGTGGGAGGAGGAGTTCGCTTTAGACCATAGTAGATCTTTAAAGAGACTAGCCTCGGCCTTTTATCTGTCCCACCACAAGGCCATCGGGGAGAGCTTTGTGGTTTGGGGTTTATGGGAAGGTCTCAACTTAAAATGAGGTGAAAAATCCAAACAGGCCTCATAAAGAAATACAGAAACGGTCAAGGCTTTGTGAGGTACAAACCGCACAAGGTGCAGTAGGTGCAGTAGTAGGCATGAGATATCCCACTGTGTATTAATCGATGCTAATTATACCAGTTCACTCCGGAGCCGGAGTTTTGTGCCGGAGTGTGCTTCTGCATGTGTGTGATTTGTGTGTGACGGTTCCTGTGTATGTTTGCGTTGGTGTTTTGTGTTCGTGATCAGCGGGCAGCTTGCTCTGTCACCGTGTGGCCCTTTGTGACCCGCATGAGGAATGAGGTGAGGGGAGGCTTGGGGTCGAAGGTCAGACAAAGGGGATAACCTTCTCTTTTTGCTGCCACTGTCACACTTCACGGCCACTCTTTTATTCATGCTGTGAACAGGTGCACCACGTATTGCCTTTTGTCTTTGTGCTTCAAAGACTAGTTTGACATTTTGGGAAAACATGCTCATCCATTTTCTGGCACAGAGTTAGAAAAGAAGATCGTGACACTCTCACATCTGTCCGCTACAGCCAGAAGCCGGTTAGCTTAGCTTAGCACAAATGCTGGACACAGCCTGGCATCTGATCAGAGCCAATATGTAGAGGACATAAAACTGCTAATTGTCATTATTAGGAAGTAGGTGAATTTCTTAATCATTTAACATCCGACTGTTATCTCCTTGTTTCCAGACTGCCAGAAGCTGCTCTGGGTCAATAGAATCCTGTTTTTTTAAAATATGTATATAAAAAGGGTTGCAACTGTTGAAGATTTGCATAGTTATGAATAGTCTCGATGTGAGTTTTTTGCCGCCCAGTATTTTGCATTTTTGTGTTGTTTATTTTACATGCCCCTGGTGTGTAAAGGCCTTCATTCAGAATCTTATCTGTTTCGAGATCCAAAGTTGGTAATAAGAAAAACAATTTAAGGAAAACTTCATTAAAAGTGGTTCACCAAAATTAGATATACGTTATAAATAATGGCTGCAATATAAGATTTTACAATACAAGAGAGTTGGACTGAACGAACAGCACACCAACAATTAATTTGTTGAATAAATTTCACAGCCCATTTGATAATGAAACTTGTTGTGTACAAGTGAATTCTGTTTCATGGTGGCACGAGAGGAAATGTGAGCTGGTCACCAAAATCACTGCGAATTACCCTCTGAATAAAGAATAAGTACTAATACTAATGTCTTGAAAATCCAAAATCAAATTGTGCCCTGGCGGTGGTAATAGAAGGTTCTGGGGTCCGCAAAATATAAGAATCATCCTCTGGGGACCATGCAGAACCAAAACTGTCTTGTTCCAAAATGTCTTTCCCATTGACAAAAGAGTAGGACAACCAACTTTAACACAGAAGGCGAAAAGCACACCAAAAATGAACTTGAGTTATAGAAACAATAAAAGCTACATTTCCTTTCGGGAACTGAAACTGATCCACAGCTCAGAAATCTACTTTCTGTTATTTATTTTCGACTTCCTTCAAAGCCTCAGAGAGGTGAAATAATGACGAGGAGGGTTTTTGACCGTCACCTTTCTTTTCCACAAAATCATTCATCCCATTTTGTTGAGCGCTGACCGTGGCCCAGGAGCCTGCTTCTGCTATCCTGTGTTTTGTTCCCATTAATACAAACAAATACTTCTTCGGCCTCAGTGAATCAAGGGGCCACCTCGAGCACCCCACTATGAACTTAAACGAGGATCCGGCAGCTCATCATCAGACCTCCCAAGGAGACACCTAGACTTAAGTGTGCACTCATATGTGTGTGTTTCCACTGGCTTGGCACTCGAGGACCCGGCTATGACTTATGGCTCACTTTGACAGCCAGTTATTCATGCGTCCCTTCAGGCCTCTCTGTTAAAACTGCCCTCTTTATCACACCCCTCAGCTCTTCAGCTGATCCCATCACAAATCAGACAAGATGCCAATGAATCAAGCATTACTTTACTCCGACAGTCTAATTTTCCACGGGAAGGAATTTGTTTTGCTGCCTTTTTCACAGAAGTGAGCGCTCCTGTTTACTCCTGTAATGTTGAACTGGTGAGAACAGAATGCGTAGAAGTAAAATGAATTTATCTTTGAATGATAAAGAGCTGGAGGGTGTCCAGCTTCCAGTGGTCTGCAGCTCTTTCCTCAGGCTGAATGGGAACATAAAACACCCTCCAGCCCAATGTCTGTGGCCACGCTGAGGGCGTGGCCCCGCTTTGATGGGACACCCGCCCTAGACAGGCCCTCCTCTAATTCTAAACCCTGAAACCCCACACATAAAGTCAAGGGTTACCACCATCTGTTAGGTTTTAACTTCTCCCCGATCAATTCCAACTGTTTGTCTGAGATTCTGATTTTAGTGATACGTGTTGGGTTTATGATCTCATGTGTTGGGTCACAAAGCCGACACATCTTTTATCTTCATTCATAGTATTTATTAGAGACAGGGCTTCTTGTGTTAACAGACACTGAATCGCTCCTTTGTCTCTCGTCCCAGTCTATTGAGTCTGTTGAAGAGCGGACCGTCGTCACTGTGGGATGGGGTTATTTGCTTCTTTGCTGCCATTCGCCTCTCCGGCCATAACCCTGAGCTCAGCGAGCATGTTTCTCACACCCCTCACTCCAGCTGGGGGACAGGAAGCGATTCGAGCTGTCGTGTCTCGTGAGCGTTGCGATGGCAATGTGTGGGGACAGCAGGAATGCAGCACCCAGATGCTGGATCTCAAGGAATCCCCCTGCTGACGCAAAGCCGGGCCGGAGCAATCTGCTGCCACATCAGTGTTAAAACCGAGACAAGGCTCAGACTCCAGCAATGAAGACGGATGAATCATTTTCAGACTACAGATCTCTTCATTGTTTAAATAAAGACCAGCCTCCGGGCCTTTTTATTTTCACACGAAGAAACTGCGGTGTGAACAGAAGCCTTACAGACATGTCACATGCTTTCATTATATCAAAAAATAGCTGTCTAAATAAGGTTCTTGTTCAAAGGTCATCGTTTTACTAAATCATTTGATGAAATGTGATTTTCTCAGCAATGGTAGGTTGTGTAAAGATGATTTTAAAAGCACACAAAGGAAACAAGAAAAAAGCTCCCATGCAAAGGAGAATACCCCAAACCTAGTCTGACATCTCTCTCATGGAAGAGTTTTCCAGCACCTTTGATGTCATTTCACCTTTGTCTGGATGGTTAAGGTTAATGAGGAGAACAGCACATGTCCACTGCAGTATGTGATCCAAGGCACTGATCAAAGAACCCGGAGACAGATCAGTCTTATGATCTGGCTGAGTCGACTGTGAGACTCAGACAGCCAAGACAATTTGTGAATTAAATCAATTCAAAGCTCTCAATGATGAGGCCCAGAGGTGTGTTTCCTTATTGCTATTATGTGCTCAAATTCCCAGAAAAACTAATTTCCACATCTTTAAAGGATTCTATGACAGGAAGAAACAGTGTTTGTCAGTGCAAGTATTACATCCTGATACCATCAGCTGACGTACAATATAGTGTAACGTCTTGGGTGGATTTTGCATCATAATTTACAAGTTAAGCATCTTTTTATGTTCATTTTGTGTCAATTTGTAATTGATTTGTGTTTATTTGTAGCCATTTAGTGTCTCTTTGAGGTTGTTTTGCAACTGTTATTGCATCTAATAACTATCAATTTTACAAACTGAGATTTAACATAAAACTATAATAATCTCTTAATAACACATTGTTAAAGATTAAAACAGTCATTTCCAGCCTTTTTGGCTTGCGACCCCAAACAAAAAGTCTCTGTCTGGTTGGGCTCTCTTGTTTTGTTTCAGATGTCTATGAGTATTTTAGCAGTTCTACCAGTTTTTCTTCTTTCCTTTTCCATTATTCATCACATAACCTCAAATATATCTTGTGACCTTTTACAGGGGTCAGACCCCTTTAGGTTGGCAACCACTGGATTAAACTACTTCATTGTATTTAAAGTAGGGCAAACCATCTCCATGTGGAGCAGCTACAGCATTGAAATGCTGCTTATGCAGGGCGAGTACTTTTACTTTTGATACTTTAAGTACATTTAGCTGACAATACTTCTGTACTTTTACTGTAGTAGGATTTTGAATGCATAACTTTTACTTGTAATTGAGTATTTTTACATCATTTGTACTTAAGAAAAGGATCTGTCTACTTCTTCCATCAGTGGAGCACATACCCAGAAGTTAAGTGCTCAAACTGTCAAGCCTTTGTGATGCATCACTAATCTAAAAAAAGCATTAAGATGATTTGTTAACATTAATAAAGCCATTAGTTATGACTTATAAACACTGTGTACAGTGTAGCCTATACCTTAAAGTGACAAATGACACTTACAAACCAGAAACAAAAGTGTTATTTGACTGTTTCAGTTTACTGTAAGTGGAAGGGCGTGGAGGGCAAACTAATCCTGTCACCTTTCTAAAATGAGCCATAAACAAGTAAGGAATGTGAAGGTGAGTTCCCCACAGCTTGATGAGCAGAAACTAAAAGGAGCTGGAATGCTATTGTGAGTCAAACTTGCCCATCTGCTCCGTACAGTGCCCATATTAGGCTGTAATGCCATGGCATTCCCCTAATGCCTGTCATGGAGATTGCCATGCATGTCACTCCCAGAATTCAACTTGACTTATTGGTTCGGAGAAGTCACAGAAAGAAAATAATATATAATCATTATATATTATATAACCAGCAGCTAATAATCGTGCGTTTGGGCTTCTCTCCTCTAACGTTATCTGCTGCCACCACAGAACGTCTGCTTGAACCCAAATTATAGGCCAAAACGTTCTTATGTAATAATTACTAAGCTGGAGGAGGACTTTTACCCGGTGGATCATGCAGCACAGCACGTTTTTCCCAGTGCTCTCTATTGACCTTTGCTCTGTCATCTCATAAATGCAGGACTTATTCAACTGCTGTCTAAGGGTGTCCGAGAAATTCGCCAGCATGTCACTGTGACCCCTTCTATCTCTGTCAAACAGAGCATGGACAGATTATTGGTACGAGAGGAGGAAGACAGATCTACATTAGCGATACAATGAAGGGCCATCAACGTGACGAAATAGGGAGTGATGTGTGATTAGCACGTAGCACCGTTTACAGTGAGCACGAGCACACTTTAAGGACTTGGCTCCTGGTCTTGGTCATTTTATGTGAAGGAAATGATGTTGAGAGGCGATAAGACCCAGATGGTCCCTTGGAATGTTTTCTATCTGCATCAGCGGCTTGTTTCAGGAGGGTTGTGTAGAAAAAGGACATTTACATAATCCACTGTTTATTTGGAACAAAAACTCCTGATGATAAATAAACTCTCTCTGGTGAGCAGGGAGCCAAGAAGTGTTTTAGATTTTAAGAGGCATATTATTCTTCTCTTTAATTTGATATTTTTATGAGAATTTATGGTATGTTACTTTAACTCGTCCTCACTCTTTCATGTTATTTTCAACATTATTTTACAAAGTTATTTCAGTTTCTGGACCAAACACTAAATGAAAATGTTGAAGTTGTATCAAAGTTACATAGCCAGGAGGTGACCTCAAAGAACCAGGTTTGAGTCAAGATGTCAATCATCCAGCTCCAGACAAAAAAGATAAAAATTAAAATAACTTCTGTTCAAACGGAACGAGAAGGCATCAGAATAAACTGAAATTGAAATACATAAACAATGTAATTTATTGCCACATGAAGTGTTGCTACAAAAATGTCCTTTCGCCACTAGCTGTTCCAATCACAGTCGGAAATCAAGCACACGTGTTGATACTCTAAGCACTTATGTGACTTATATAAGAGATTCAAGGTGAAGTTTTATCTATGTTTTTATTGGCAGGGCATGGCAATCTCTCTTTCAGTGCAAACATTTTTTTTAATATGGCATAAACAGAAACCGCTGAGGAGTCAACCAATGAGAACGCCACAGTTTAGGAAAAAAACCAAAACAATGACAAACATCAGGTATGTCAGAAATGAAGACAGGTGACATGTCTTTCTATTCAGGCGCGTGAGAGAAGTGTTGAAGTAATAACAAGGATTAACTCTCGACTGTGGGAGTTGAGAGTTAACTGGAGAGAGAGAGACGGTGATAGGCGTTTGGCGGGTTTGCGTGCCGCAGATGTGAAATGTTACGTCATCGGGTTCTTCGGTCCTGGGAACTGAAAGCAGAGGCAGTGTTAATGTAACTTTGGTATGAGCTGGCAAAATGGGGCTGTGTTCTTGTTCTTTTCTGATGTGACATTTATTGACAGGCTTGTCTGACAAGGTTTCACTGCAGCTTCCCTGAAACCTTATGCAAGCTATTAAAAGAGGCGGGGTATCCTCGAGCAGCGGAAAACAAACGAAAACAGCAACAATGCAGGTGCTAAGACAAATATTAGATCAAGACTTCGTTATCCGGGTCTGAGCACTGCACAGCAAATGAAAAATGCAAATGTTTTTTTTGTTTTTTTAGTTGTTTTTTTTTGTGTAGTGTGGTGTTTATGTTTGTGGGAAGGCCTGTAGATGAAGCTTTGTCACTTACTGTCATGCATGCTCACACAATGCCTCGTGTTATGTCTACACACTTAGTTACAGTGTGTCCAGACCCAGATGTAAACAGACGGTATCCTTGGTAACCAGGTGGTGGGTGGAGCGCGCCACTGATTTCACTGTCTGTTCAAGGGCAAGAAGGTGCTTGGGAAAAAATGATTTAGAAACAATTCAGGCAAAGAGAGGGAGAGCGATGGTGAAGATACAGAGAGACAGGAGGGGGCAGTTGGCGTGAGAACTGTGCACAGTGCGAGTGCGAAAACATGCCTGCATTTACTTACCGAGAACTGTTTTTACGTGATAGCGGGTAAATACCAGCATGACTGAGTCACTTGCCGTGCCCCGACACACCACCCATCACTTCATTTCACCACATCACAGGTGAGCTACTGATGCATGGAGTGCCTGGCATTCTCCACCTGCTGCGCCTGGAGCAACGAGACAGAGAGCCAGGAGAGATATAAAACATTGGAATGTTTGGGATTGGACAACTTCACAGTCAAGAAAATATATATATAATACAGCCACCCAATGTTCATATTTATTTTTAGATAATGTGTGGAGTGAGAACACGTCCCTGTCCATTCACATTAAACCATTGAGCCCCTGCAGCTGCCCAGTGCAACCAGAGTCGTCTGCCGTCTCCAACTCTTTTTCCTAACCCAGAACAGGGATTTGACCCAGCAAACCTCTGCTGATGAGATCTGCACTTTGACAATCTGAACGTTTTCCGCGCACGTTCTTGAACCAGCTGGATCTTGCAGCGGGAATAAGCCTCCGATACATATCTCAGATAGGTTTCTCAGATACGTTTGTGCCCGTGGACTGAACAAAAGTCACCACAATGGTGCAGCTGCTTAGGGGGAATGCATGCCCACTGGAACTGTCCCGCGCTGATCTCCGGCTTAAGACGTGAGTAGGACTTCAGCGCTCTGGGCTAAATACAGGTCAGTTCTAGTCTCGGGACAGAATGGAATCCCCGAAGGCCGAGAAAAGAGCAGGAACAGGATGTCCCCGATCTAACAGAGAGAAAGAATGCCTCGAGTGGCTGACTGAAGACGGAGGGGCCGTTTCCCATGACACAATCCTCGCTACTTCCTGGAGCGCTGAGGTTTTGTACACAAACTGGTCCTGTGGAATGTGAACCCGGCAGGTCAGGCAGTGGCCTCGAGGGTTACAGCTGACGTAAAGCTCCATGTCCAGCAGGCAACCATTAACCCTGCAGCCCATATATCAACAAACTCTGGGAAAATACACGTGTATAAAACATGATGCTCTAATCCCCTCTCATGATGCGACCTGAGTGACCTTTGACCTTGCTCTGGGATGGAAGTTTGGCCGGACCCGTCCCTTTTGCCCACAGCAAGACTGCAATGTTCTTGCACTTGAAATATTAATGACTATACAGTATTTGTTTTTTCTCTGGTGGTCCTGCAGCTTTGCCATTAGTAATATATTCAGACAGATTGCATTTCTCTCTGTGAGAATATAACTTGCATGTAAGTTCAATTCTAAAATGATCACGTAGGAATAATAATCATCAAGTTATAGCTTGTTATACTAAAGCGGTTTCAGGAAATTCTATTCTATATATTAGACATTTGAAACGTGCTGATTCTGCCCCTGTGTCCGTGCGTTCATACTTTCCACACCTCCTATCCTGTTTCAGCCGTGATGATTTTACCATCCCGCTCCCTCTATGTTGCCTTGTGAAAAACGCTCGGTGCACTTCTCAGGCTCTCTCTTTACCCTTTATTGAAGTAAAGCTGCCATTCGTCGTCAGAACAGTTGGAGCCACGTCTCTCATCAGGTGGCGGTTTATAAGTACCTTAAGTTACAGCTCCTCGGTTTGGGTTTTTATCATGCTGAATTAAATTCTCAGAGGAGGGAATTATTTCGATCTCTCACTCCACTCCGAGCAGTCCTTGGATAGGTTTTGCAGAACAGGGGATACTTTCTATTGGTTTTTTTTTATTACATATCCTTGCAACATCTGATATAAGAATGCTATATCCAGCTGTAACATACACAAAGTAATATCTTCACTCCAACAGTTTACTTTGGACATTTACCATACCAGTGAGCAAAGAGCAACACACATGCACACATGCAATAGAGAAATAGAGGAAAGTCTGGAGAGAACCCAAAATAACATGTCTCCAGACAAAACACAAGTCAAAAAGCAAAAGAGTCGAGAGGCTGCAGAGTTTGATGAAATATTATCGTTGAAAAGAAGGACATTAAATGAATCTAATGTGTGTTGAGAAGAGAGGCAAGAAAAGGTCACAGACACAGTAACTCTACCTCATCAGATGCAGACGCATAGTTATAATCCTAAAATCTATCAAGTCCAGACCAAAGAACTCCAACGGAGGAAGTAAAACGAAACCTCTTCGACAGATGGAGAGGAAAGAAGTTAATAATGTGAACGCTGTGGTATGAACTCAATGGCATGGAGACAACACCAGATGAAAACACCAGTACAAACATTACATTTCTGTCACATTTCTGTCTTCTATATCCTTATTCTTATCTGCAGAATTTCAATATTTTAACTTTTAGACAACAATTTCAACCATTACCTTGAGTTATTTTCATCAATTTATCAATTTAAGCTACTGTTTATGTTTTAATTTTAGGTAACTATTTTAACTGTTTGATTTGTTTGTGCTTTTAGCTTACAGTTAATCTACATAACTAGTTTTCGCACACTCTTAGTCGCAAGTTAAGGTGCTTAATTTGTGTTTCATCACACTTACCTCTTGGCAACTACAGAATTAAATCAGTGAGGTAGAGTTTACTGGAAATTGCGTCTGCGTTTGTACTATCTTCAACAACACATGTGAAGTATATTAAAAGATATCGTACCACACAGGTAAATAGTTCTTGTTAAATCTTGTGTTTTGCTACGGATGCAATATATAATGTATCTTACTATAAAGTCAAAAATAGGCTTTATTGTCTCTATAAGGTCCTCATCAAAGGGAGCCCTGTCTCCTCTCTCTTACTAGGCCGATGTAGAGCCAAACTTGGCTGGTACTGTATTGGCTGATAACAAGAATGACGGACCCTTTTTATAAGATAAAGAACAAGTTTGACATTATGAGCTTCAAACGACCAATTAACTGTTTCATCTTGTACTTGAAAAGTGAGGCAGCATCTCTGAAAAAAGATTTTGCATTATTCAGCCTGGCCTTAAATAACAGCCTAATTTGACTTTGTTGCCAGGTACAGCGATCCATTTCAGCTTCACTACATCCACCGCTGTTTCACTTCTGCTCGTCACTTTCACACACGGGACATCCTGTCGAGCACATCTGCTCCGACGGCCCTACCTCGTATTGTGTCTGCAACCAAGCACTCATTACGTGCGTCTGTCCTGGAATGGCCCGATGTGACTCCCACGACCTGGTCCTGCACAGGGGGAGCACATGAGCGCACTGACATTGGAGAGCTGTTGTGAAGCAGCAGCAGATACCTCATTCGCTCTTGGCACTGCAGTCACAGTGCAGAATCCGTGGCTCCTTCCGTCTCATACGTTTTCCACAACTTCCAAGAAACACTTTACCTTTCTCCCAAAAATGACACACAGCTGTGTATGTGGGATGTAAGGTCTTCAGAAGTCTGTTTATGTTTGGGTTATGTGGGCCAATCTTGTCCAGGAGGTGTTTTAAAAGCTTTTCCAGACCACTGTGCACCTCCCTTCAATCCTCCCTTGGTAATTACTGGGCCACAGCGAGACGATGGCCACATGTAGCAGCAAGCTACCTACTGCATAGACCATGAACCATCCTCTACGGCCAGGATGGAATACAGAGACAACTAATGGAGGAGGTGAAGCCCACACTTCTAAGGGTGTGCATGGTTGACAGAGAGGAACGAAGATGAGTTTCTTCACCCCAGTTAAAGCAACATAAAGGTGCTTCATCACTTCTTCTACAAGAACAGTAACAATGCAGCATGCACACATGCAGGTACAAGTTTCATGACCCTGAACAAGTTTTTAGTGAACATAACAAAGGGATGCACAGGATACCATAGTACAGCTAAAACTCAGTAAACATATGAGGTCGGGAGGTTCAAGATTTTGAACAATGCTTGGGAGTCGTAGATATTTGAGAGAGGTTCAAGGCCCTGCTGTTATCTGTCCCACAGACTCTGGGACAGCAGCCAAGCTGATGCCATCTCAAGAGGAGGAACGCAGCAAAATGGCAGGAAATTCCTACTTGGTTTGCTCTCATGAGCAGGAGAAATTCTTTCAAATGAGGCTGCTGAAATGTTGCACAAATATGCAAGTTCTTTTGACTGGTCGGAAGCACAGCTGTAGGAGTATGCACATGGGACGGAAACCAGTTTAAATGCAGAAACATGGCAACAAGGCACAAAAGAGGAAGACGATAGGAGAGGACCGTGACATCGAATAAAGTCAAACTTCATGTTCGTATTCTACATCTAGAGAAGAAATAGCACTTCTTTTACCTACGACTTCATCCAAACCCAGCACTGTGTCTAGTGTTTCTTGACAGCTCGATCAGATGCATTTTTCTAGTCAATCCACGGTTCTGCTCGACCGAACACAAGCTCTGATAGATGAATGCTTTGTCCCTGAGGATTTGGCGCCACCTATTGAAAACGGCATATAATGGCATCTTGTTGTCACAAAATTTATTTTCCAGTTACTGCAGAGAACTTGCATGATGGATTAATGTTGAATAATCGACACTTCTTGATCTTGGCAAGTTTCCTCTTAGTTTCCTCTCAGTGCAACATTTAAAACATTGAAAAGCATCTTTAGTTTAAGCACTTGAGGCTCCTGACACACCACTGTTCGCTTTTGCTGTAATTTTACCACAAAATGACACAAAATGCCCATGAACCTAGCTTTTAGTCACTGTAATTTGCATAGCATTAACATTACATTATGATATTCCTCCTGGAATTCATATCCTCCTAAAAGGGGCAGAAAGACCAGTTTGCTTGACAACACTTGACCCTAAGGTAACGTCAGTGGTAAGGTCTGCCTGACCACTACTTAAAGAATTAATAACTGTAAAATACGTAATTTAAAAAAAATAATACTAGGTATTATTAATCCTTTCTGCTGTATCCTGTTGGTCGAGATTAGATGAAATCTTGAACTGGGAAGTTTACAGGAGCAACTTCAGACTAGCAAGTGCTGTACCTAAATAAAATGTCTAACAGTGACTGATTAGCAACACTAGAGTGTTGCTAATCAGTCACTGTTAGACATTTTATGTAAGCCTTACAGCATGTTACTGTAAGGCTTACAGTAACATGCTGTATATCCAGTTGATGGAGTTTGGAGTTTCCCAAATCTCATCAATAAGGATGTTTCAGGTTTTATGAACAAGTGTTTCCTGAAACTGGTGTAGAGTATAAAAGGGGGACATTTGACGGAGAAAGACTGCACAGAGCCAGAGATCTCAAAACCACGAGGATGAAGAAGATTGACGTCCTGATTCTAGCGTTCAGTTGCTGCGTATGTGAAGTGCCAGTTAATGAAGACAATGTCAACGTCCGTCATTGCTCAACCATTGTTCAACCAGCTGCAGTGGCATCTGCTCCCTCACCTCCATGAGTCAAACCCTGGGAGCAATGGGAGAGAAGGTCGCAAACATGGCAGAGAAAATAGCACTCCTGGAGGCTAAGTTGCTCAACATTGAGAAAGAAGTCCTGGAGCTGCGGAGCCTGACTGGAAGTAGGCTATAGGCGAAGAGAAAATTATTTTATGCGATGTAATAATCATGTGCTATAATTCTTCCCTTTGTAAATTCTTACTTTTGATGTGTTAATGCTAATTTGATGCTCTCAGGCAAACCTCAGGTGGCCTTTTCTGCAACTCTCAGGGAATCTGGCTCCGGAAACATTGGACCTTTCACCACTAATACCCCACTTCAGTATAAGAAGGTCTTCTCCAACAGTGGCAATAGCTACAATCCTTCAACAGGTGTGTGTGTGTGTGTGTGTGTGTGTGTGTGTGTGTGTGTTGAGAGAGAAAGAGAGAAAGAGATACAGAGAGAGACTGATGAGGGCTCATGAAATTGAAACCAATCTCTTTATTCTAACAGGCGTTTTCACAGCACTCGTCAGCGGGACGTACTTCTTTCGATTCTCAATGTTCAACAACCTCAGTCCTACTCCCAACTCTGTTGTGAGCCTCATGAAGAACGGCGAGCGTCTGGTATCTGTCTGGGACACTGTAGGGTCTGATAGCAATGACATGGGCAGCAACGCTGTGGTCATCCCCCTCCAGGTGGGAGACAACGTGTTTGTGGCGCTCCAGGCAAACAGGATGGTGTATGATGATTTAATGCACTACAACACCTTCTGTGGTTTTCTGCTCTTCACTGCATAATCTGCACGGGTCTTTATGCGGGTAGCTTTAGAAGTGCCCGCTGTTAAAATGGTTCACTCAAAAGCCAAACTAATGATGTGCGTGCGTCTGGATTTAGCTGAGAAAACAGGAAATCATGAAATGTGACAGCAATTTGTTTGAGACATTTTATTAATAATAAATATCAAGCTTTGTCGGAACAATGCCTGTGTCTATTTTTATCTCGTGATGTTTGGATTTCATCATTTGAAAAAGCTTCCTTACAGTGTGGTTATTTGTATTGAGAGTAAAAATGCTATAGAAAAACAAAGTAGACCATCTTGTGATAGGAGCACAAAAATGGCGTCGATAGACAGACAGACAGACAGACAGACAGAAAACAGCAGAGCTGTCACTGTAATAATAACACTGGTGCCTGGAAGGTTATTGTTTGGCATGTATAAACATCAGACTAGTATTCACACCGCTTTCTGTGTAAACACACTGCAGCTATCCTGGTGTGAACAACTCCATATTAAACCATATAGTCTATGTCAACACCATTTTACATTTTTGAGCATGGAAGTTAATTCTTAATCTTGGGAAGTGTGTGTAAAATGGAAATACTCTCAAATCAAAGCTCAGCTTATTCAGAGCTTTCATCATCTGATGAAAACCACTAGATGTGGTCAAAAGCTCAGAATGTGACGTTTGAAATTAAATGACTTCGTCACAATTAAAGAAGGCAGAGGCAAACGACAGCTCTCTGTGAGACATATAACAACAATTCCTTTCACACGCTTGGGAAAAGGATGCAAGGTCTCCAAATCTGAGATTTTATGAGAACAGCACTCAACGATTTCCCTCCTCGACCTCTTGAACTCAAACCCATTGTGCTCCTTTCGGGCTGTTCTCAGCTCATTGTGTGATGTGGTCAGTGGAGCAGCCGGGCCAGAGGCCAGTGTGACGAATACTATGATGCTTTGCTGCCACCTGGTGCATTTATGTGGTGCAAGTTCAACACCTCCAAATAAAATACATTTATTATACATTACACCAATCGGGCTTTTATGTCGCAGGAAGTATGCACAAGCACCCCCACAAAGGCACTCAAGTTTCCCATGTGTCTCAATGGAAAAACAAAATCAACTATACCAACAAGGACATGTGAAAAGATGGGAGGACTCCAGGTGGCAGATACCATGTTTAGGGTTAACTGGCCTTGTGATAGAGAAATATGTGAAAACATTGAAAAGAAGCGCTTTCACATGCCTCCATCTTATCCTCTTTGCTCCAGCTGCTCTCTCCTCAAGCAGACAGTCGGTGGCTCCATGGACAAGAAGGTGGTGCTGATCACGGGCTGCTCCTCGGGAATCGGTCTCAGCCTGGCCGTCCGGTTAGCCTCCGACCCCAACAAATCATTCAAAGGTAACCACTACTGTCTCTTGTCTTTTATTGCAGTCCTTATGTCAGGAACTGTTGATGTTGAAGACCTTCTACGCCCACGGAGACACCGTGAAATGTTGTGCTGTATGTGGTACTTTGAACCTGCAGCCAGAGGTGTTCTGAAACATGTGTGTGATCTGTATAAAGTTCAAATCTGTATCAAGACAATGCCACTAAATGCTTTCTGTTTAGTGTATGCCACGATGAGAAACCTGGCCAAGAAGGAGCGTCTTTTAGAGTGTGTGAAAAGCCTGCACAAGGACACCTTGGACATACTCCAAATGGACGTGACCGTCCGGC
Source organism: Ophiodon elongatus (assembly GCA_016806645.1). NCBI lineage: Eukaryota > Metazoa > Chordata > Actinopteri > Perciformes > Hexagrammidae > Ophiodon > Ophiodon elongatus. Next base: position 47,093 of record JACSYO010000356.1, read on the forward strand.
AGTCCATCCTGGATGCGAGGGACAGGGTGGCGGAGAAACGGGTGGACATTCTGGGTATGCTCTCGTGCCGCCGCGTTCTCCTTTAGATTGTAATTTTGTGTGTAAATGCGTGTTAATGGCCTTGTCCTCGCCACTCACAGTGTGTAACGCCGGAGTGGGTTTGATGGGGCCGCTGGAGGTGCAGACCTTGGACTCGATGAGGCAGATCCTGGAGGTCAACCTCTTCGGCACCATCCAGACCATCCAGGCTTTCCTCCCAGAGATGAAGGCTCAGGGCCAAGGCCGCATTCTGGTCACCGGGAGCACCGGAGGGCTTCAGGGTGAGTCGGGCGCAGGCTTGAGGAATCACCGGACGCCAACAGTGTGTTCCACATGTGCAGTTTTTCTAACGATTTGACTGCCCGTGCATGAAATTGCCAAAATAAGCCATCTTCCTGCTTCCCGCTCTCCTGCAGGTCTGCCCTTTAATGAGGTGTACTGTGCCAGTAAATTTGCGATAGAGGGAGCGTGTGAGAGTTTGGCTGTCCTCCTGCAACACTTCAATATCCAGTGAGTTTTTTTTATGTTTTGTTTTATGTATCTTCTTCTCCTTCGTTTGGAGGCTGTTAACCGGACATGTTGATTGCGCTTCATCCTGCCAGCGTGACTCTCATTGAGTGTGGTCCAGTCAACACTGACTTCCTGGTCAACCTGCAGAGGGCAGAGCTCGGGGATTCGTCTCTCCAAGAGGTCGACGCCCTCACCCTCAGCCTCTATGAAAAATACCTGCAGCACTGTGGCTCCGTTTTCCAAAACGCGGCACAGGACACTGAGGACATTGTGAAGGTGTGTGTTGACGATACGGTAGTACAAATATAAAGAGGGCGAGATTCAATAAACAGATATCCAAAATGTACACAATGCCAAAAACATAAACAAGGTTATCGGTAAGGCTCATTCATAGCTCAAATTGCTTGTTCTAGATCATAACTGCATTACATATCATATATGCTTGTAAGAACAGTTTGTTTTTGAAATTCTGACAGCACCTTGAAACACACACTGGTCTGTCTGTATATTGTAAACTTTTCATTCTGAAAGTGCATTTAATATGATTAAGAAAAAGGTTACACTTTCACTTGTAATTGTGTAATTTTATATGGCTAATTTTACTTTGGTAGAGGATCAGAATACTGCGATAGTTTGAGTTTATCACAAATGCTTGTGTGTCAAAGTGCGAGCCCTGCTACATTTAACCCTGTGGCGTGTTTGTTTTTGTCTCCGAGGTGTTTCTGGAGGCCATCCAGTCGCCCAGCCCTGCTTTCAGATACTTCACCGGCGGTGGAGTTCCACCTCTCACCAAACTGAAGATCACAGATCCAGATGGCTCACGGTACATCAGCGCTTTGAGCAAAATCATGTTCTCAGCTGAGGAGCAATAATTTTGCCTTGTTTTCAACCAAGCCACCACTTGCTCTTCTCTTTCTTTATGTGTCAACATTTGCTGTTTCAGTTTTTAATTTTTGGGGAATAAAGTTGACGCACTGTGACTCACTGGTTGCTCTCAGGGCAGTGAGTTCAGTTTTGTAAGTTCACATGGAGCGACTCCATGCTTCTAATTTTGTATGTCACTTATCAAAAGTTATATTTCTTATCACAATGTAAAGTTATCCATCCATCCATTTTCCTCCGCTTACCCGGGGTCGGGTCGCGGTGGCAGCAGGCCTAGCAGGCCGACCCAGGCTTCCCTCTCACCCGCAACACGTTCCAGCTCGTTCTGGGGGATCCCGAGGCGTTCCCAGGCCAGCTGGGAGATATAATCCCTCCAGCGTGTCCTGGGTCTTCCCCGGGGCCTCCTACCAGTTGGGCGTGCCTGGAAAACCTCTAACGGGAGGCGTCCAGGAGGCATCCTGATCAGATGTCCGAACCACCTCAGCTGACTCCTTTCGATACGAAGGAGTAGCGCCTCAACTCCAAGTTCCCTCCCGATGTCCGAGCTCCTTATCCTATCTCTAAGGCTGAGCCCGGCCACCCTACGGAGAAAACTCATTTCGGCCGCTTGTATCCAATGTAAAGTTATGAATATAAAAATTAGATAATTTTCTGGTTGGTAGAGAAATATTTGAAACAGGTTATGTTTTGAATGCATTCCTGTCTTTTAATAGTTTTCCCGCCACACTGGTTGGCATATTTTCAAAGGGCGTTTGAACATTACCACCCTATTAATTAAATGGAAAACACTCCAAGAATTCTCTCGTCATTTTTGATTGGCTTCCTAAAGCAACATGAACAACTTCCTCATTCTCAAGCATGAAACGAAGAAATGTTTCATTTCTTTTCTTGTGTTTGCTGAATGGCTTGCCTTAAAGTGTCCCTTGAGGGATAAATGAATAAAGTACTTGAACTGAACTGAAACGAATTTGGATGATATCTGTTATTATACTCACTGCAGATTGTGTTCTGCAGTTGTATCTTACTTACTTCATAATAAAGGTCAAGTGTCCCAAGGAGTATGTTATAGGGAACATGGGAAATACTGATCAAATTCTGCATTTTGTTTTTGGTATTTTGTTAAAGTGGAAAAATCCCTTTTATAAAAAAAATTAAAAGAGAAGAGTATAAAAACACTGTTTGTCTCTTTGTCCTTTAGTGGAGACGTTTGCATGCTTCAGACAAGCCATCCTTTAAATTTTGTCCTTTGGGCAACATATATGTAGACACACAGTAAAGTTCTTTGGCTGGTTGAATGAAGGCTTGTCAATGATTAATACATGCTCAGTGTATAAATTATAAATGCATGCTCAGAGACGTCTTCGCAAACCAATGACATCACTGCAGTGACTCATATGTAGTCGTGAGAGAAGAAAATTATCTTTTATTGATGATGATGATTGATGATTATTATGATTATTTTTCTATTTCAATAAAACTCCAAAAGAGGTCATTCAAAAACAACGAAAAGGTAAGAAATGTCTTTCTGAGCTGTTGTAAGTAAATTGTAAAGAGGAAGTTTAGCTGCCTCGATTGGGCTTTTTGAATCACTGAACTGTATAAAACTGAACGAGGGCCAGCTGGAGCAGCAGCCATCCCCTGTGTAATAGTTGGCTCAGCCCGGGGCTGTTAAGAGTATGTTCTCTTATAACCTGAATGGTTAGCTTGTCTCTACATCTACGCATTACGTCTCAGGCCTTTGATGGCATGGCTGAGGTTCTTAAATCCCTCCCTGATCAAGTGCCTTAATTCCAGTCTGAAATGGATCCTGCTGTACCTGTTCTGACTGTGTGGTAACACTTAATGCCGCATCACCCAGAGGTGTTAGCCTCTTAGCGCCTGTAGAATAATGGGAGTTATAAGGGCTGGTGCATGAAAATTAAATGTTGTTTACTATCATACTGCTATCAAACTTGGCTTTGAACATTTCATTTGATTGTAGATGATGGTCTTGATTCCTCTGAAGCACCAAAGTCCAGGAGAGTCATGCGCAAAATCATGTGATTTGCTTGGTCACCTTTGGATCGCCTTTCGAAACCTCTCAAAACCCTGTGAACCCAGGAGTCAAATATTTTCACCGATTCAATCTCGAATGAGTCATATGTGACAAACTTTCTGATGGTACAACAACACAAATGCATATCCTTCTCTATTTTTGGGTGACAAGGGTAAAAATGTCTAAATTCGGAACTTGTCTGTCTTTGAGTAAGAATTGAGATTAGTTCCAACTAGTAGAGCTATTATACATGCGATATTAACAATACTACTTATGATACCTTTTCTATTTGAAATCATGGAAACAAGTCACAAAATGTTTCACAAAAAGTCATAAAATCTGAAAATAAAAATAAAAATGTGTCTGTCGTCTCACTTCAGTCCATCTATACTTCAATTCACAAATAAGTAAACAATTTAACTTTTAAACTTGACCGGGCTCTCTGATTGGCCAGCCCCTCCTGTTACGTCACTGCTTTCCGTATCGGACAAGTGGAGCGGCTCATCAGTCGGAACAAAGCCGGGTTGCTGCCGCTACCGCCGGGGGTGGAAGTACCGACGTGCCTCCTGAGAACCTGCGTCCGTCTTCAGACGTGAGCTTCCCCATGGCCAGCAGAAGGACCCCGCTGCTCCTCAGGGCGCTGCTGGGGCCGGCTGCAGCCCCCTCCTCTAAAGCGGCGCGAGGACCGGGCAGGAGAGCGGACAGCATGTGAGTGAAACCGGGACTTCCCGGCAGAGACGATGCGTGACGTTAGGGAGACGAAGTACTGACGACGCTTTTAATTGAATGTCATAAGTCAGACGTCTCTCGAAATGTGGCGGTTGATGTGTTTTTAGATGTTAAACTTCCTATTCTTAACATTTCCGGAGCTTAGTTTGTCATGACCTTCTGAATGAGTGGTACTGCGGGGATGACGCGTGTGAGTGAAGCGCACTTGACGGACTAACCTGCAGTCACGCGACTCTGTCTTCTGTCCTGTGTGTGTGTGTGTGTGTGTGTGTGTGTGTGTGTGTGTGTGTGTGTGTGTGTGGTAAATAGGGACATTTCAGTCTGTTTTCTGGCTAAAAGCAAATTGATCTGTCATTAACATGTAGTTTTTTTTTTTATTATTGATCTGTATTAACATGTAGTGTTTTTTTATTTTATATATATATATATATATATATATATATATATATATATATATATATATATATAATCCCATAAACTCATGTATGTCTTCCCCTCCCTTCAGGCACTTGTGGGGCTCCTGCGGGGCCCTGGCAGCGAGAAGGGCCAGCCTGCCTCTTCGCCCCACCGGCCACGTCAGCACACCCAACCGCAGCTTCATCAACCTGGCTTTCCCCGTCAGCACACGCAGGATGGAGTACACCGAGTGCCGGACATTAGGGTGAATGCCCCCCGATATGATAATACCAACACACGACGGCCCCTTAAACAAAGCACCTGATCTAAACGTTGTACATGGACAGGTTAGGAGTTAATTAATGGATTAGTTGGCAATCAAAAAATTAAGATGCAAATATTTTGACAAAGAAAAAAATGGCCCGTCAAATGTGAGGATTTGCTACTTTGCTCTGTCTTGTATGATCATACTAAATACATTTTGGTGATGGACAAACCAAGCTATTGGGCTCTGAGAAATTGTGATCATACATTTTTCACTCTTTTCTGACAATTTATCAACAAAAGGATTCATTTAGAAAAAAATCTGCAGATTCAAAATTAAAATAATTGTTCATTGCATCCCTTGCTAGGAATATTACATATTTATTTCACTAAAAAAAGTACTGAAAATAGAACTTAAAAACTGAGCATGAAATAGAAATTGAATTAAATACGCGAAAAATGATGTTGAAATGGGGACGCGGTCTCATCGGATGTGCCTCTGTCTCGACGTGGCTGTGTGTTCAGGTATTCTCCAGAGCAGATGTACAAAGTGGTTGCCAGTGTGGACCAGTACCGGCACTTTGTTCCCTGGTGCAAGAAGTCTCGGGTCACGAAGGGACAAAACGGCGACGTCCGGGCGGACCTCGAAATAGGTTTCCCCCCCATTGTGGAGCGCTACACCTCTGAGGTCACCGTCGTCCCAAACCACCAAGTCAGGGTAAGAGTCGGTCCCGGTTGCTCCAGAAAACAACCATCACAATTATTCTTTTCTCAAACAATATACTTTGACCCAGCGTATTGCCTTTTGGCATTCAATGAGAATTAAAGAGTCATTTCTTTTGTAACAGGCCGTGTGTACCGACGGATCCCTCTTCAGCCATCTTGAAACAATATGGAGGTTCGCCCCCGCAGACAAAGACCTGCCCGCCTCCTGCAAAGTGGATTTCTCTGTACGTGTATGAGATGAAACGAGTATCTGACCCTTTTTTTGCAGCACCCACAGTAACTTGAATGAGAAGTAGAATTCTGCAATGAAAATAGAATCATGTCAACAATGAAAGGAGTCAAATAGCGGTGACATTATTATTATTATTATTATTATGTACAAACCCACTGATCAAAATAAAATAACTTGCCCATGGGACTTAAGGGATCAGATCGCATGCTTGAAGAGAGACTAATTCCAGGTCTTGTACTATTGTGAATGGATTAGTGGATTAAACAAAGTGTTGGGTAAAATCTCATTATGCTCTAAGTTTGGTCTTGAGTAGCATGCTGGTGTCGCAGGAGGCCTGAAATAACTGTCAGGGCCTAAATGTTGGCTCAGATTACCTCAGGGTCAGCCAGGAAGCAGTTGGATTTCAGGAGAAACATGTTCGATAAGATGGACATTTCAAGGAAGCAAACGTCTTGACAGTCAAAAGCAACTTCGCCGTGATCGTAAAATAAACTCACGTTTGTCCCCCTCCTGTGTCCTCTGCAGGTTTCATTTGAGTTCAAGTCTCTTTTGCACTCTCAGCTGGCCGGCGTCTTCTTTGACGAAGTGGTTAAACAGATGGTCAACGCCTTCGAGTCACGAGCTGCGACGCTTTACAGGAACCAGCAGGAGGCGCCGCTGAGGAGGCGGTCGACATGAGGCCTCCACGTTCCCCTTAGACCTTCAACCAAACCCTGATACCAACACTTGTCAAACGCAGGAAGCTGGTTCTTCTTTTTGCACTCGCCCACAACTTCCACTTGAGTCGACATGCACATTGAACATACTTACTATTTATTTATAATCTACAAGCTCATTTATTTACTTTCTCGAACACATTTAGTTACTTAAAGGTCAGGAATAAATGCATGGTTTCAAATGATCACGTCTCTTTATAAGATTGTGGGCTCAACACTGAAACATCAAAAAGGGCTCAGAGCTATTTCTTGTCCAGCACTTTTTTGTCGGTGGAATTAAAAAGCTTTTATTTTGGTAAATCTATGTCCAAGTGTCATTTTTTGCATTTATTGATAATTTTGTTCCCAGTGACTGGGCAGGCAAGAATTTCCAGTGAAGTGGATTGCATCAATATCTGTTTACTCAATGTTGCGTTTGGGCGACATAATGAAGGAACAAACATGTTGAAATCAGTGCCTGGTTTACTTTTTTCACCCATAAACAAGTAGGGGAACAAAATCACGTGTGGAATTCTGGTAATATTGCTTGAAAATGTAAAATGAAACCAAAACAAGAGCTAAGTCCTGGTGTTGCAGAGACATACAGATGAGGTCATGTCACAGAGCATACACAGACAACCGAAGCTCGAACAGTTCAAAGATCCAATATGAGAAATATTTTTGATGTCGGACAACTTATGTCATGATACTGTTGAAGAAAAGGTCCAATTCTGTGGTTCAGATGAGTTTCATTCACTGCGCAGCAGAGACAGAAGTTCACAACAAAGCTGTAGAATTCTCTCTGACCAGAGTAGGTTGTGGTCAGGATTATACACAGGGTTACAGGAATAACAGGAAGGACAAGTGACACTGAAACTATCTGCACCCGAGATGTGTATTCGTTTTCACCTATGCTGCTGTAATCCTGCAAATTTCCACACTGCGGGACTAATAAAGGATTATTTGATTTATCTTATCTTATCTTAAAGCACATTGTATACATGCTGTATATCCAGTTGTTGGAGTTTGGAGTTTCTCAAATCTCGTCAATAAGGATGTTTCAGGTTTTATGAACAAGTGTTTCCTGAAACTGGTGTAGAGTATAAAAGGGGGACATTTGACAGAGAAAGACTGCACAGAGCCAGAGATCTCAAAACCACGAGGATGAAGAAGATTGCCGTCCTGATTCTAGCGTTCAGTTGCTGCGTATGTGAAGTGCCAGTTAATGAAGACAATGTCAACGTCCGTCATTGCTCGGGATCAACTAGCTGCAGTGGCATCTGCTCCCTCACCTCCATGAGTCAAACCCTGGGAGCAATGGGAGAGAAGGTCGCACTCCTGGAGGCTAAGTTGCTCAACACTGAGAAAGAAGTCCTGGAGCTGCGGAGCCTGACTGGAAGTAGGCTATAGGCGAAGAGAAAATTATTTTATGGGATGTAATAATCATGTGCTATAATTCTTCCCTTTGTAAATTCTTACTTTTGATGTGTTAATGCTAATTTGATGCTCTCAGGCAAACCTCAGGTGGCCTTTTCTGCAACTCTCAGGGAATCTGGCTCCGGAAACATTGGACCTTTCACCACTAATACCCCACTTCAGTATAAGAAGGTCTTCTCCAACAGTGGCAATAGCTACAATCCTTCAACAGGTGTGTGTGTGTGTGTGTGTGTGTGTGTGTGTGTGTGTGTTGAGAGAGAAAGAGAGAAAGAGATACAGAGAGAGACTGATGAGGGCTCATGAAATTGAAACCAATCTCTTTATTCTAACAGGCGTTTTCACAGCACTCGTCAGCGGGACGTACTTCTTTCGATTCTCAATGTTCAACAACCTCAGTCCTACTCCCAACTCTGTTGTGAGCCTCATGAAGAACGGCGAGCGTCTGGTATCTGTCTGGGACATTTCAGGGTCTGATAGCAATGACATGGGCAGCAACGCTGTGGTCATCCCCCTCCAGGTGGGAGACAACGTGTTTGTGGCGCTCCAGGCAAACAGGATGGTGTATGATGATTTAATGCACTACAACACCTTCTGTGGTTTTCTGCTCTTCACTGCATAATCTGCACGGGTCTTTATGCGGGTAGCTTTAGAAGTGCCCGCTGTTAAAATGGTTCACTCAAAAGCCAAACTAATGATGTGCGTGCGTCTGGATTTAGCTGAGAAAACAGGAAATCATGAAATGTGACAGCAATTTGTTTGAGACATTTTATTAATAATAAATATCAAGCTTTGTCGGAACAATGCCTGTGTCTATTTTTATCTCGTGATGTTTGGATTTCATCATTTGAAAAAGCTTCCTTACAGTGTGGTTATTTGTATTGAGAGTAAAAATGCTATAGAAAAACAAAGTAGACCATCTTGTGATAGGAGCACAAAAATAGCATCGATAGACAGACAGACAGACAGACAGACAGAAAACAGCAGAGCTGTCACTGTAATAATAACACTGGTGCCTGGAAGGTTATTGTTTGGCATGTATAAACATCAGACTAGTATTCACACCGCTTTCTGTGTAAAAACACTGCAGCTATCCTGGTGTGAACTCCATATTAAACCATATAGTCTATGCTATATGGCCATGTATACACTTGACATTACACTTAAATAGACGTTCTTTAATTATTCCATTTGATAAAACCACAATACATACGTGGACATCTTGCACCAACTTTGGTCTTACGCCTGGCAATGCAATGATGAACAAATACATTATTCACCTTGTCCTGGAATTGTTGAGATAATTTTATTTTAAATGTCAATTATCCACCGTTTTGACGAGGTACATGGTTAACTTTTTGAAAACATGACACAGCGATGACACGGTGCATGACCCGGAAGCCTGATTTCATACGCCATTGAGTGTTTTGCTTGTTGCAACTTTTAAAACCAAATTTTGAATGGAAAGTCAAAATATCATGGTCAAAGTGAGCGATTGTAAACAACATTGCTGTCTCATCAGAGGTGGAGTTCTCAATGTTAAACACGGCATTTCCATGCACTTTTGTGCTGAAATGTTTCATGCCGTTCTCATGTGGGTGAACAAATTAGCAATAGTGAACAGGTGTTTATCAAAACCAAGTTCAATGCTTTAATGGCACGATATAACGTACAGCCGATGTTTTTGCGTTGCGTTGATGACTGTAATAAACATATTTGTCTGCGAGGGAAATGTCATATTCATAAATCAATTAAGAAATTCCCAATTTCATATCTTTAAGAAATTATTTACCTTGAAAATTGTTATGCATTCCAAACAATCTCTGTAAATGAAAAGCACAAAAAACAAGCTAACTAGGAGAAGGAAGATCCAGAGACATTTCACCATTGTCATAGCTGTACAAATGTAGGTTTAACGTCTTTAATTTAAAAGCTATACCAGAAATCACAAGTCAGATCTTCACTATGTGATTCAAACAGCATCTTCTCAGGCCCGTTTGCTTCTCAAAAGAGATTTCTCAATCCATTCACGTTGCCAGCTAAAAGGTTTGTAGGGGAGCCTAAAAATATTTCACCCATAAGCCAAAGTAAGAGATACATTTGTGGATTTTTTAGAAACATCACGTTGTTTAAGACAAACATACCTTAGTCCCATAAAGAAATATCAACCTTTAAATATGCTTCTAGTAGCTCTGTAACAATATTCATCTGATATGTACAATAATACATGTATTATATATTTCCAGCCACAGTACAGGATGTTCAGTTTAATCCCCATTTGTATTAAAACAAGAATGTACGATACAACAGTTTAAGGCACCCAAGAACAACATGTTTATACATTTTATCTCTGCATTCGAACATTTTATGGATCTACGTTTGAACCATGAGTTTGGCTGAGCAGAAAGCCTCCCCGTGGTCATTGGTGGCTCTACATGTGTAAACGTTGGTGTCCTCTGGGCCAACTTTGGCTAAGACCAGAGTACAGCGGCCATCTTCCTCGTACTCTATCTGCACTGTGGGGGACTCCACCACGGGCTCTTCACCGCACAGCCAAACAACCTCTGGGTCAGGGTATCCTGTCAAGAAAGATGGAGGGGCGAGGGCAAGTTTAATAAAGCAGAACCTCTGAAATGAACCAAGAGCAAAGCTGTCACTGCTCTACAACAAAAGCACACAAAAGCAAAATATCCCAAAAAGGAACTCAGGTGCTGCTTGAGCTCTTGAATGAAGTTGTGTGTACCTGTGAGGTGACATGAGAGACGGGCACTGGATCCCTGATTCACCATCTGGTCCTCCAGGCTCTGGGTGAAGTGGGGTGGCCCCTGCATCTTACGCTCCAGAGACTGCAGGGCATGCTCTGCCTCCGGGCTCAGAGGTGAGTCTGGGACAGGGAGGGGGAGGAAGCAGGCAGGAGATGAAAAGAGGGGGAAGAAACCCTACATGTTAAACCAGAAAAGTAAAAAGGTCCAGATGAGAAGATGATAGAAGAAAGTGAGTGTCCTACCTTCTCTAGGGCTGGTAGGAGATCCAGAGGCAGAACTGTCGCCTTTCGACAGCAGAGCCATTCTCTTCAGCGCTAACAAGGCCTTGCCTGCTTTCTATGTGACAAAAAAAAGTGTCAAGCACAAAACAACACCTCAAACTCAAAGGCAAACATAAGAGTACCGTGCTGAGGTGTTACCTTCCACTTCTGCCTGGCTAAAAACCTCTTCATCTTCTCCTTGGACAGACTCTTAGTGGTGGCAAAATCTCCAGACTCAAATGACATCCAAGGGTGGTCACGTGCCTCCTCGCAGGACATCCTCCGCCTGGGGAACACACACAGTGTTATAGTTGGTTATGAGTGGAGATGGTGTCTGGAGCCATCTGTGCCACAGCTGTGCGTTTATGAAATCACCTGGTGTCTTTGTTGAGCAGGGAGCTGATGAAATGTTTGGCCTCGTCTGTGATCTCATCAAAGCTCTCCTCATCAAACTCCCACTGGGCAGCTGTGACCAGGGAGAGGGTCTCTACGTCGTTGTTACCCTGGAATGGAGACTCGCCACTCAGTCTGAAGACCAGAGAATGAGAGACGGCAGTGTGATTATATCAACTGTTGCAATCTACAACCACTAAGTGGCATTAAAAAGTCAGAAACATTCAAACAGGCGGTTGATCCATCGTGACTATTACCACCAGCACAGTCCTATCGGTCTATTATGTTCTATTAAAGCAGTGGTTCTCAAACTTTTTCTGTCACGCCCCGCTTTGGAGGAAGAAAAATGTTCATGTCCCACCGCCCTAACAAAATTGTAACAAAATGGTCCATGTTGAATTTTGTTGAATCCATGTTCACTTTGTCAGAACAATGCAAATAAAGTTCTATCTGTGCAAAAAAGAAATTATATTTGGCTAAACATAGCTTATTGTCGCTGCAATTAACCTGTTTTGCACTGATTATATTTTCAAGATAACAATAAAGTGCAACCTGTGGAAAAACTAAACAAAACAAGTTCAAATATTTGACAATAAAGAGTTTTACTGAGTTTTACACTGCATAGCTTTTCAAAACTACAATAACATGCAACCTGTTTAAAACCAAACCAAATGAGGTCAGATATGTGTGAGCCATCAAGTTCTCTCAGTATTAGTGGAGCAGTGAGCCTGCTGTCCACTACAAATCGTTTTAAAACGTGGTGTCAGACTTGATACGGCCTCTCTCAATCCATGATCCATGTAGAGCTCAGATCTGTACTTTGTTTGGAGGGAGGCAACAGCAGAGCAGCCGAATGTGGCGCAGAATGCCCGTGAGTCGCCAAGGAGCTTGGCCGTCAGGCATTCGCAACCGTAACCTGTTAACGGCGTAATATAAACATTTATGCTGTGTTCACACCAACAGCGTTGAGAATTTTTCACACGAGTAGATTACATACAAAGTCAATGCACAGACGCGAATGGATGCGAATAACGCAAATTTTCGCCGGGCGGCACGAACAGCGCAACGCGAACAATTCGCCTCATTGCGAAAGCCAATCAGCGTTGAGAAGCTCCGCCCGTCATCACTGACGTCCTAACGCTGTTGAATCAGAAACTATGGAGGATAAGTTGATGGACTGGAAGCGGCAGTCCTCCCGATCCTGGAGAAGCTGTGTGGCTACGGATAATATTATGAACCCAGACATGAGGGCGTTTGATGTTCCGACGTTTGTGGGACTTCCACAACACGTACAAAGCAGAAATAGTGGTAATTTCTTCCATGGTGGATGGCAAAAATGAACTATTTCCACAGAGATAAGCCACGCCCCCTCTCCGGCGCATCCAGCGCGAACGAAGCGAAATAACCACAAATAGTCTGACGAGTAAACTCACGCGAGTAAAATGACGCGAAAATTCGCAACGCTTTTGGTTTGAACACAGCCTAAGTTTTATGCCCCTGTATTTTGGTAATATGTGAATTTCTCAATAAAGTTCATGAAACAAAAATATTCTGCATTTTCCCCCTGCGCCCCACCTGTAATACCACTGCGCCCCACTAGAGGGGCGCGCCCCACAGTTTGAGAAAACTGTATTAAAGGGACACTCGACCCTCAAAATCCAAAAACCATGCCACAGTTACTCAAAATAATCCACAGGCCTCGTTGAGAGCAGTTTCAATGAATAGTGCTACATTTTGGGAGATATACTTATTAGTTTCCTTGCTAAGACTTAGATGAGAACCACTATTATGTCTGTGTGATAAATATGAAGCCACTACCACCAGCAGCAGGCTAGTTTAGCTTAGCACAAAGACTGGAAACAGCTAGCCTGTTTCAGTCTAAAAGTATCTACTTCCACCTTAAATCAGCACCTTAAGCGTGTTTCCCAAAATGTCAAACTATTCCTTTAACGTAGAAAGAGCGATGGGAGCGATGGCGTGACTCACAATATGTAGCAGATGACTCCTATGCTCCACATGTCAGTAGTCAAAAACACAGGCTCATAGTTGATCACTTCAGGTGCCACAAACTCTGGAGTCCCATGCATCACCTTGAGAGGCGTGTCGCCATCTGTCAAACAGAAATCACCGAAATTACTCCTGGAACACTCACGAGAATGACAAGTAGATATTTAAAAGAGTTTCATTTCACATACCAAGCCTGCAGGCTAATCCGAAGTCAATGATCTTTATGGAAGTGCCGGTGGTGTCAACACACACAATGTTTTCAGGTTTGAGGTCCAGGTGGACGATGTTCTGCTGATGCATGTAGGCAATCCCCTCCAGGATCTGATGCATGTAGCGCACACTGGCCAACTCCGTGTGCTCGAAGTTGTCGTCCACAATACGCTCAAACAGTTCCCCGCCTGCGATACTACAGGGCAGACAAGCCGCAGTGACCTCAAGCGCTTATCACATTTATTTGCATGCAACCAGAAATTGCAGGATTCCGAACACTTGCACGACAATACTCACAACTCCATGACCATGACCATCTCAGGCTTGTGATCGTACGCTGCAAGACACTGAACCAGTTTGGGGTGGTGGAGGTAGTTCATCAACTCTATCTCCTTACGAGCAGCCTCCCTCTCTTTGGCACGTCGACCTTTGTAGAACTTCCCTGCAAAAACGCCCCCCGTCTCCTTGTGGGTGAGCTTGAACACCAGGCCGAACTTTCCCCTAATAAAGAGACACATTTGTTTCTCTTTGTTGTTTTTTTCATCTCTGAGACTTTAAGAAAGAAATGCAAAACAATGTAAAATTCGAATCCTTCATCTGTCAAAGGGTAAGATGAAGTGCATTTTTTTGTCATTATTAACTGAAGACGCTGGCGTCCTCCAACCTGTTGTTCATCAGAACTGTGTCTCTACTTGCATTTGAATCCTCCCTCTTTCACACATGACAAACTGCCGTTCTACGCCCACGTTAATGAAAGGAAGGTTCTATTTTCCTTCGAAAGGTCAAGGTTGCTTGATCATCAGCATTTCTGCTTTTTGAAGTTCACTGGAACAACAGGTGTGTTCCTGACAGATACTCACATGCCCAGTCTCTCCTGCAAACTGTAGTCATCTGTGACTTTTTGTGAAGAGTTAATAGTGACACAGGAATACGCTTGCGGGGCCCCCTCTTCTCCTTTGGGTTTGTCTACACCTACACAAAAAAGCACAACAGCTGTAATATAGGGCTCATTATATTGGTCTCAGATTTTGTGGTATCAATAACCCATGTTGCCGCACCTTTCTCCTCCATCCTAACCACTGGTGACACTGGTCCTGGCTCACTTGCTCCTACTATGTTGTAGGCCCTCACTCTGAAACAGTAGTCCCGATGAGGCTGCAGCCCGGAGCACACTCTGAATGAGGTGCTCTCACACTGGGTACTGAGCTCGCTCCAATCCCCAGATTCAACACGTCCTTGGCTCTTTACCTCGACCACATAACCCAGGACGACACTGCCGCCGTCGTAGCAGGGGCCCGACCAGGACAGCACAAGGCTGTTGGCAGATAGGAGGGAGACCACGGGACCGGAGGCCGGAGGCTGAGGCCTCTCTGGGTGGGATGATAATGATGAATGAAGAACTCAAGTAACTGCAAACTTACTTCCGGTTCCAGATGCTGCAGAGTGTGTGTGTGTTGTTGTTGCCTTACCTATGACAGAGAGGGTGAGTGTGTGTTCTGCTGAGCTCCTACGGTCCTTCACTACGACAGCGTAAGGGCCTGCGTGCTGTGGTTTAATCTCTGCTATGACCAGTGTGCTGCTCCTATCAGTGCTTTCTACCCACAGCTCTGGACCATCTACTATCTGGAGAGCGAGAGCGAGGTTAATATTGAGAGAAGTAAAGGTAAAATTGCAGAAAGTGCATACTTTGTCAATTAGACTTAAAACTACACCTGCTCTTTGTGTCTGATCCAACACGACACGACTGGAGGACTGCCGGTGAAAAAACACGTCACTCGTGCAGTTTGTCCCACCTTCACCTCGAGGTGCTGTGGAGGGTTTTCGAAATGTAATGCTGGACCTGCAAAACAAAAAAAGAAGACGAAGAATTGAGTGTTTTGACTCTTGGCCCGGTTTAAGGCCTGAAACACTAGACTGGAAGGAAACTATCCAGTGTGTGAGTGTGAGATAAAGACATAACATAATCTGTGGTTAGTGCTGTGTGTCACTTCCCCCAAGACCCTTATTGTTATAGCATAGAGCAGGCCAAGTGTCTCAACTGGAAACAAATGCAAAACATGAATGACCTTCTCCACACAAGTACATCCAGTCCTTGTGTAGTCAAGTGTGTTAAATTATGTCAATATAGTTCACCTGTTGCTTGCCAGTTCAACATTTTAAATGTTCAGATCTATTCACTTAGACAAATGTCCTTAAAAGGAACAAACACACATTTGAAGTCTGTACTGTATTCTTGTAATATAACGTGACCATACGTATAGATTAGTATGGAAAATTTCATATGAGAGATGGAGTCAATAGCCACCCTCAAGCTATCAGTATTCAAATAGTGTGGCTTCAGGATGAGGAATTTGATTCTAGACAATCTGATAAAGTTAGCCCTAAATGGCTTTACAGTTTACCTTCTTAAAAACGTATGCTAAACCATTACCTCTCCAGCAATTATAGATAATTCATAAAACCATAAAAAGCAGTATTACATATCCTGTGCACTCCTAGCAGACATTCAGACCGTATTATATAAGCTGTTGATGCTTTTACTGTTGCAGCCTACACCCTAAGGTAAAGTTCCCCGGTGTAGTGGAGCACAATAGCTGAGAGCCAGACAACATTATATAAAGAACAAAGGCCCCAAAAAAAAAAATAAGGTGCAACTCCTCCAGGGCAAACCACAGCAGCAACACGAAGCAAAACAAACAAAAACTGACTAATGAATAAATAACATTAACATGAACAAGCAGAAGTCAGACAATATAGCAGTGAATGATGAGAAACAGAAAGGCGAGTGGAGGATGGAAAAGCAGGTGCATTGCTTTGTCATTTGGCCGAGAGAGGAGAAAGGTTTTTCTCACCTGATCCTGAGTTGGCTCTCTTCTTTGGGATGACTTCTGCAGAGACAGGTGAAGTGCAGGTAGGTTTTAGTGCGATAGAGGCGTGGCTCTGCTCTTCTGTTCTATGGCTATCAGTCAACGGACTCGGCAAGTTTTACTGCACTGTGCACTGTTCACTTCCATACATGGAGTTCACTTGGGACCGAGAACCTTTAGTGGGTGTATCACTGTTGTGGAAGTCCTGCATGATCTCTGACTGGTTCACATGTTGCCTGACAACCAATCAGACACGGGCGGGAAATGATGCGTTTCCTATTTATGTATAAATACAACATGGATGTCCCAAAGAAGTTAAAGCAATGGTTTTAAAGATATTTCCTGGTGCATCAACAAGTGTATCGGGAAGGAAGGAAGCTGCACTGTATTGTGTTGTTAAAGCGACTCCTAAAATATCAAGAATGATCAAATCCTTTGAACCTATATGCAATATGAGTATTTATCTGATTACCTCTTGGAGTTGAGATTGGGCTAAGCTTATCAGAGCCTGATGGGGAAGTACAGACGGATCCTTTGAACTTCTGCAGCTCGTCTTTGGGAGACTGTGGTGACCTTCCATTACCCACAATGCTCTTGGAAGCAGAAGTCGAGACACGATTCTGCACACCGCAGATAGTTTCAAAGTCTGGATCGGTTGTCAGTAAGAGGAAGAGAAGAGACAAATCAGAAATGAAACTCCTACTTGTTGCAATCTGAGTAACTGACCCGAATGGATATTCTGTTGAATGTGGAACCCTGCATTACAACTTGCAAGAGGCAGAGTTTAAAATCAGCAGCAGACTTTGTTTGTAGTCAAACCCAGTGTGTCCCCGTGTGTCCCCGTGTGTCCCAGTGTGTCCCAGTGTGTCCCAGTGTGTCCCAGTGTGTCCCATTGTGTCCCCGTGTGTCCCAGTCTGTCCCCGTGTGTCCCAGTGTGTCCCAGTGTGTCCCCGTGTGTCCCCGTGTGTCCCATTGTGTCCCCGTGTGTCCCCGTGTGTCCCCGTGTGTCCCATTGTGTCCCCGTGTGTCCCAGTGTGTCCCATTGTGTCCCCGTGTGTCCCAGTGTGTCCCAGTGTGTCTCCGTGTGTCCCATTGTGTCCCCGTGTGTCTGTGTCCCCGTGTGTCCCCGTTTGTCCCAGTGTGTCCCAGTGTGTCCCAGTGTGTCCCCGTGTGTCCCAGTGTGTCCCAGTGTGTCCCATTGTGTCCCCGTGTGTCCCAGTGTGTCCCAGCGTGTCCCAGTGTGTCCCAGTGTGTCCCATTGTGTCCCAGTGTGTCCCAGTGTGTCCCATTGTGTCCCCGTGTGTCCCAGTGTGTCCCAGTGTGTCCCAGTGTGTCCCAGTGTGTCCCTCACCTCTGACGAACACAGCCGCGCAGCAGGACGTCTTCCCGGCGCTGTTCTCTGCCAAACATGTGTAGGCGCCAGCATCTTCTGGCAAGCATTCCCTCACCACAAAACTCGTCTCCCTGCCATTGAAGGAAGGAATCCCAAAACGGGCCACTTCACCTGCCCATAGGAGCAAACAAACAAACTAGAAACTCTCTCTCCCGCCGGAGTAATGTGCAAGAAAGAGCCAAGAAGAGGAGCCAGGGAGAGAGGAAGGCCTGACAGATAAACCTCCCGAACCCTGTTGTGAATCTGTCGGTACAAATGCGTGTTGTCTGGCCAGGCATTGGTAAAACCCACAATTGTGTTTTTAATAATAAAAAATATCCCAAAGTCTCCAAAAATACCAAATAGCCAGGCTGAGTTAAGAAGAAATGTGTGGACAACTAGGAAAAAGACAACTGGGAAGTTGCCATGACATAAGAACATAGAGTGGGAATATAAGCGTCAGTGGGTTGGAGCAAGCACAAACACAACACAGTCATGTGAAATGTCACAAAGAGTTGATTTAGTTTGCTAAGTGTACAGCCACAAGGCAAAACGTAAGAGTTCAAGAGGGCTAGTTGGTTAGATAAGGACCGGTTTTTAAAACCAAATGTGAATTCTTGCAGCTTTTGTTTATCTAATACACTGTATCCGTGTAAATTGTCCCAGCTCACCATTGTGCAACCACGACGCTTTGATGGGCTGACTTCCGGTGAGAACCCCCCGCAGTGTGATGTCATTTCCTTCGTCCACGCAGCAGTCTTGCAGTGGCTCTATGAAGGCGGGGGGATCCAGACGCTTATGAGCGGAGAGGTTAACAGAACCTGGTGAAGAGGTGAGAAGTCAGATGCACAAAATAAGGGCAACACATTTATAATAAGGGTTTACAGACTTGTCATAACTGCATTTTTACAAGAGTTCTCCTTTTAGGTTCCCCCCCATTTATTTCTGTCCTCAGTATATATATTTATAACGAGAAGTTTGACCACAAACTCGTGTTTTTACATTATTTCAAACACTAAACTTCTGCATCCTCACAGTGATGTCTTCGGCACCTGCTAGAAGTGCTAAATGAAATGCTACGTCAGTATGTTCCATCCTCTCATCTACCCTATAACAGCTCACACCACTTTTTCTCTTAAACATCACATGAATTCAGGTCATCATTGCCCAGAAATCCACATCGGTGACGTCAATCCTCCAGAATATAAACAAACATAGTTCATGGTAAGAGGACCATGTTTTTTTTTTTTCTTTGTTTACGTCTTGTTTTAAATGCAGTATTGATATCAAAGCTGGATTCTGGCTTAAACCCAGTGGTGGATATTCCCAGGAACTGCAAGCCCCCTGATTCAAAAGCACAGCCCTGCAGGCTGACTGAAGGGCTGAGGGGTTGAGGGGTTGAGGGGCAGGGTAATTAGAAGCACCTACATTCCAGCCAGAGGAGTGTGGGAAGAGAGACACACCCAGAGCTGATCTCCTTATCAGGGAGGTGAACAAAAGGGCAATCAGGGAAGCTGATCTTGTGCGAGTCTCTTCTCCCCAAGATCTCCGGGGTGATGGATGTAGCTGGAACCGATAAGTCGGCTAGCGGCCCGGCGGAGATGCGTTTGATTTTTCTAGTTTCGCCCTAGACAGGGCTCTTGACTGAGCTAGATGTTCCGTTTTGTTTGTGTGACTTTGAGTTTAATTAAAGTTCCTGGCAACAGCTGCTCTGACTCTGTCTTTGATTGCCAATATTTTCCTTGCCCTCCCGTGCAATCCTGTTACACTGACATGGAATGATATCACCGGTACTATTAATTGCTGTGAGACCTGTCGGGTGTAGTACAGTGCCTTAATTCCACATTGTGTAAAGGTGGACCAAACCTGACTGTGTGTAGTAAAGCCATCTACAGAGTACTAGTTATGGTCTAACAAAATGGCTGTTTTTACCATCAACCTTTGGCCAGCGTTTACAATCCTCAAGTATTCACTGTGAAGCCAGATGTTTCCTACTTTGAGCTGCACACTGAGAGGCGGGTTTTCACACCCTTCTCACATCACTCACGCAGACCTCAAAGATTTTATTAGCAAGTCAGTGAACACTCAGCTGAACTAAAAGCGTACAGGTTGCTGTGAAAACCTTGTGCTGCGGCTGAGCATGAAACTTTCAAAACTCTATAGCACCATGGTTATACTATAGCACTATGGCAGTAGGCCATTTTGATCTGTTCCTGATGTTTTGACATGGAAGAACTACTGTGCAAGATTGTCAGCTGATGGACAGATGTGTGCATGATAAAGTCTGCAAGGTCAAAATTTACCCTGAAACAATTTCTATTAAGCAGACATTAAATGGCATGCAGCCAACCAAATGATTAAACCTGACTGTGCAACCCTTTCAAACTAACCCTTTCAGTTCCACAGCAAAAGCCACCAAATAGTTGTTCAGTGTGAAAATATAAAGTACTAAATATCAATCAGATCAAACATACCACTGGATATCAAATTTAAAAGCAACAAACTTGGAGTGTGTGGTTTCAATTTAGTTTGAAAAAAAACAACAGGAGAAAATTAAAGCAACGTTTTCTTTTTTTTTTAATGCAGTGAAATTAAATGTCATCAGGAAGCATCCCCATGTTCAGGCTTGCCTACTTAAACACTGACATTAAAAACATGATGCTACTAGCTGAGCTCCTGACAACGTCAACACACATATTTAGATCTCATGCAGCCCTTACCTTACCTGTGTCAGTACATCTGTCTCTGGGGTCAACGGTTCCCGGCCCATTCCCCAGTGCAGACGATGCTTGGGGTCGCTTGATTTGCATCCTGAAGGTTGACACGTAATGCTGTTTGCTGCCATCGCCGTTCATTTCTGTGCAAGAACACAGGAATGGACTATAAACGAAACAACAAATAATTCACGCGGTCATTGCCTAAGCTGGTTATCACACTTCCTTCCTTCAGTCACTGCTGTGTGTCTGTGAAAGCAGCACTCCCTCCAAAGCCAGCGCAGCACTGCCCTCACTCACACGTCTCCGCACATGTTTAAACTCTCCCCTGATCTACTCTGACTCCACCTACAGCACACATCTTTCTCTTTTACTTTGGCCCTTCTCAGGCAGGGCAGGCCTCTCCTTATCTCTCCAAAGGTCACTCTGATGCCAGATCCCCCACCCACACTGCTCAGACCCCTCGTCTTTGTTACCATGGCTAATAGACACACATAAACAAGGGAAGACAGAAAGTGGGAGGAAGGAGGTGGTTGTGGGTGGGGGGGAGGGAGGGGGGGGGGGGCTTATCTACCCACCCAGCCAAAGGTCGTATTGTGTGTTGTTTGTCGAATGCGCTGTCGTTTATCGATTTCACTGTTTGCCCTCTCACTTATCAATGTTGCATTTGAACTTTGTGATGCCAGTGACGCAATGGTTCATTTCAGGCCTGAGGATTGAAAAAAAAAAAAAGCACTGATTGTGAACGACCGGCTTGTAAATCCTACTCCGCTTTGAGTCTGAGCGCCGGCCCCTGGTACAGTATATCTTAGCACACAAACACACACACACGCACACATGAGACAAGGCGGTCGCTTCCAGGGTAACAGCGTCACTTCAACAGATCCACCTGCTGCTATGGTAACCGGGGATGTCTCGTGAGAGGCCTGCTGCTGTTCTCGTGATGAATACATGTTGTTAGGACCCGACAGATCACACAACCTGCATTTCATATGATGGGACGCAATCATGAGGGGAGAAATAGATCAGCCCCAGTGAACACAACAGAGGCCCACTGAGGTGATTAGAACATCTCTTCCCGCTCCCATGCCGGATCCCTGAATTCCACATTAGTGATCACACAGAAAAGCACTGTGAGCGGCTTGTTTTTAGTTTCTGTGAGGGAAGAATTCCCAAATCAAACATTTACCAAAAGGCTGCGCACACAGAGACAGCATTGTGAGAGCATTTTGATGATGTAGATTTTTGTACATTCAGTATTATTGGCCAAATATGTGAAATCCATCGCTGTTGCAAAACAGCAGAGGTTTGTAGAGCATGTTTGTGCAACCGCTGCTGTGAAAGTGTCCCAGCCCTGTCACTGCTAAACATCCCATCACCGCTCTGAGATAAGAATCAACCCAGAGAAGGTATGAAACCGCTGGAATTCTCTCCAACTTCACTGTTGAAATGGAAAAACATCCTATTATTTACTCAACAGATTACCAGGCTCACGTAAAACTGCGGATGAGACAGTGCATACCCTTTACTTTTCTCATTTGCAGGAGACGGACATCCTCCATGCCTTGTTTGGGATCAGCTCCGGGCTGACTGATGAATAATTAAAATAATCACGCCACCATACACCAGTCACACTGTAGCAGCGATCTCATCAAGTCCTCCAGTTGAAGCAAGTAGGTTTTGTGATATTTAGAGAGTCCCAAAGTATATAGCCTACAAAATGATACGTGTTGCACATCGTAACAAACACATCATCGAATTAGGTCAGACTTAAATCTTCTAATAAAATGCAACAGCTTTGTGGGAGAAAGAAAACATACCCAGAGAAAGTTGGCAGGGACTGTGAGGCTTCGGAGCTGCTCTGTAAGAGGAAACACAGTGATAATGCTGCATCTCTCCCACAGAGCCTTGGCCCGGAGGAGCATAATTAATGAAATGTAGGCACGGGGCCATTTACTACACACAATAGAGTTTAGAGCAGAGGGGGGACGTGGCGACCGACCCATTAATCTACTACTTCCCTCTGCACGCTGCAGCTTTTACCAGTTAATGAGATGCATGCTGGTAGTTTGGTCTGCTCCCTCATGTCCTTGAACGACTGCTGTGATAAAACTCAAAAGCCCCCTGTCTTTCCAGAACTAGCCACAATGACTCCTCAATCTAAACATGAAGGGGAAGATGGAGACGGGAGATAGTCACAGCAGACTGAAGGAAGAATTCGGTCCGTAGATAGGAATTTTTGTAGCGCTGGGTGAACACAAAACTATTTAGAAAATTAGATATAATTGGGCCGCCTATTATATTTGAGTGGTGAAAATCACGTGAGCGTGTGTCTTTTTAAACTTTTAAATGGAAAAGTAATTAAACTGACACAAAAGAATGTATCAAGTAATAAATAAATATGAATAGAGTAGATAACAGGGGAAATTAAGACAACAAAGAAGACATTCATAATACATTGCATTTTTAGGATCATCATCTTTTGGTTATAAAGATAATAAAGCTATGCTGATCTTTACAGATCTTATCATTTTACATTATACACTTCCATCTGATTATTGCAACATCATCCTCTAATACCAATAGGGAACAAAAGGCAGAGAAAACAAGTCATTTAAAAAGTATACAATGAAATGATGCTAATATTTATGACATTATCAATATGATATAAATGGCATAGCAAAGCAGCACCCTCTAATTTGACATATCTAAAAGTACATGAATCAAACATATATTTGCCTTTATATGAGCAGGCGAGAGAACCGCAACGCCCTCAGGTGGAAAATGTCTTTGCTTTTTTTGCAAAACACAGGTCTGCCTCAGGTTAAGCTCATGGGAAAATCAGGTTGAGTCAGGTTGGCTTCTCCAAGAGGAGCAGAGAGTCAACTGTGGTTAACCATTTGGTGGTTAGAGGAGAAACCCTAATGCCCAATTGACATTAATGATCCACGCATGCTCGGCTGAGTACACCTCTTCAGTGGAGACACTGGCTCCCCCTGGAGGACAACTATGGACACGCAAGCAGGACGTTGCTTCCCAGAGTCTCAGCGGCGTCGTCACTCTGCGTGAACTCCTGTCGTCTTACAAACACGGAGTACTGTCCACTCTGTCAGGGCGGCAATGTTACATTACGTTTCATTTTGCAGACGCTTTTATCCAAAGCGACTTACAATAAGTGCATTCAACATGAGAGCAAACCCAGAACAACAAGAATCAAGAAAGTACAATTCCTCAAGAAAGCCAAACTACCAAGTGCTTTAAGTAAGAGACATTTAAGTGCTACGATATGTGTATATATATATTTTTTTAATTTTTCTATTCCAAGTATAGGTTGTTATGTATATGTTCTTGTTGTCAGGGCCGGCTTTAGTACAGGACGTGTGCTCTCATACCACTGGGGTGGTCCCAGGTGTTCCCAATAGCTTAATTGATGACCCGACCACAACGACCGGCGTCTGCGACACAAAACCTGAAGACATGCAGCCAAAAGAGAAGGGGGGGGTCGTCACATTTATCAAATGTATTTATTAAACTCTGCATTGTAAACGTGTTCCAGTGATCTCTCTTTACTCTGTCAAAGCTTTGGCTTGAAGGCGATATGTTAAGTGACCTAAATGCAGCAGTAAAAGGTACATGTTGGCGCTTCATAACAGACAAATATATCTTAAATCCATATCGTCAGTCTTTTCAGCTGCATCCTGTCTCATGGACTGGTTTAATAAAAGGCTCTTTGGTCTCGTGGTGACCTTTAGAGGAGATCTTCTGCACCCGGGAGACAAAGATCCTTTATTCTCCGGCATAAAAGAGAAACACTGTATGCCACCAACCATGCAGGCCCTTCACACAGCAGCCATTTTGACTCGCATAGCAGGGTAACTACAGGTGTAATTGATAAAACTAATTATGGTCACAGCCATTCCAGTGATGTGTGTGTGTGTGTGTGTATATATATAAATATATATATATATATATATATATATATATATATACACATATATATAAATATATATAAATATATATATATATATAAATATGTATATATATATATACATGTATATATATATTTATATATATATGTATATATATATATATATATATACATATACGTACGTATATATATATACGTATATGTATATATATATATATATATATATATACATATATATATATATATATATATATATACATATATATATATATATATATACATATACGTATATATATATATATACGTATATATATATATATATATATATATATATATATATATGTTTTGATGGTAATACTTTTGTACTTTTATTTAAGTCAAAACTTGAATGCATGACGCCTTCACAAGTTGCAGAGTTGCAGCTTGAAGAACTTGCTGACATTCTGTGCTGCCTTTATAGGGCAAAACACATACACATGCAACTCTTGGGTGTGAATATTATGAAGCTTCCAAGGCGCTGTGAAAAATGTAACACTTTAAGCTGACCGGTGACCCCTAACGTCTCGCACAGCAGTTCCCGGACTGACAGGACAAGAAGTCATATACATTGCCACAGGCTGCAGTGCTCAGAGGCCTGTCGGCCATAGCAACACTCACCATTCCCACTAAAGAGGATGTGTTTCTGCACAGGGCCTTGTTTTGGGATGAAATACACTGTCAAACTAAAACTCAGCCAGCATTTATGCATAGATTTTATTTGCATGGTCCCAACCAACACAAAAGTGACTTTATATTTTAAAGCTGAGAGACCATGTCTTCATGTTTCATTTCCATGCTTAACTTGTGTGTTCTTAAGAGTGTGTGTTGTAGCAGTAAATGAGCCGAAGCAGCAGGGGGCGTTGTTCACCATAACAATATTAACATTATCTACAACTGTAATCGGATCTTTGAATGAAATGTTTGATTTCAGAGCTCAGTCTCAACTCAGATCGGTCCGTCCTTACATTTTGCGACATGTACATACTCCTTAAATACCATCCCTTCTATCGGAATTTTTTAATAGCTTCTCTTCCCTGCCGCTGAAAGAGCAAATGAGCTTCTTCGAGGTGTCTTTAAATGCTGACCCTGTTGTGCAAAATGAGCTGTTGTTTTCTGCTCTGTTGGTTTCACACATTGACCGTGACCCTCCGGCCCAGCAGTCCTTGGGGCATCCCAGGCCGACAGCTCGACGTGTGTGGAGGGAGCCAAAAAACACAGGATGCAAAGGAAAACCACCAAACTCCTGAATATCTCTAAAGGAAATCACTAATGAACGCTGGCCTTCCTGCTATTTCACCGAGGGATTGGAATATTACGATTTTATCTTGTTTGCATGCAGGTCCGAGACGTTTGTGGTTCGATATGCCAATGGGAAAAAAACAGTTATGTACAGTAGGTCTCCGGTTTTTAAATCCAACTCTGAAAACCCTTAAACAACACCCAGTCGTATATAGTGTCTAATAACCTCACCAGAATAATCTTCTGGCCTTCTGTTACATTAGTGTACAGGCTTGGCAGTCCTTTTCCATGAGCGAGTGCATTTGTGAGTCAATGTGTTCGACTCCCACCTTTGCAATGAGGCCCCTCCACCACTCTGCTGTCGGTGAGGGCCCACATGGAAGCGATTACGCCGCGCAGAGAGTGAAATTACAGAGGGAACCTACTCGACTGGAGCCCTCCTATAACCGCTCACTCATTCACTCGGGTTTTTACACACACATGAACGCGAGCTCCGGGGAGCGCATGGAGCCGAGTGAACACACACCGATATGGAGACGCAGATGGGCACACACACACACACACACACACGCGCTCACACAGGAGCTCTGCTGCCACCTTGCCTGAGGCCGTGTGTTTCCACTGCTGGCTCTGTTGGGACAAGGCCGCAGTGTGCCTCCCTCCCTCTCCTGGACGGGAGTGGGGCTGTAAATTCCTCAGAAAGTGCTGTTAAGAGCGCCTCCATTAAAAACAGGGGAGGAGGGGGGGTGCTCGCCAGAGAGGAGCCGACTCAATAAGTCATCGTCGAAGCCCGAGGCCTCGCTGGGGCCCCACGGGAGAGTCACGAGAGCCGCAGACTGGATTAGAGCTATACGCCGCCCTGTTGCACACGCCTCGTTCACCTGGAGATACAGGTGTTGAGAGGGCTGCAGCGTTACATCAAAGAATAGTTTTACTGCCTTGTGATGTTTCTGCAGGGAGTTGATTGACTCATCAATTAAAAGCTCTGTGGTTACTTGCACAGCTGTCGAATTGGGAGGCTTTTTTTTTTTTTTTTACTGTTTTCAAAACTCCCTTTGGCCGATTGTTTTTCAAGAAATAATGATCTCCTACTTCCGCCTACTGATGGTTTGGATCAGAAAAATGCTGAGTTATTGTTTTGATACAGCAACACTGGTCAGGTTGCAGGTCCAAGAGTTTCAAAACAAACCATTGTATCTGCTGATGTGGTCTGTGCATAAAAGTCAAACTGTGACAGAATATGACATGCTAGGTACTCGACAACTTACTGTAGATGCATTACAAGACGTGACACATTAAACAGAATGCTTTGGGCTATCAGTGCATTCATACGCTGAAAGGTGATCCATCTCCGTAGCTTCGTGTCTGAGAACCACTGACATTGTCATCCTAAACTCTTGTGTCGGATAACATCACCTGGTGATATTATTTCAACAGGTAAAAGCTTGTCTAGCTTCGATGGCTACTCAGCTCTCAAGCTTTGCAAAAAAAAAAAAAAAAAGAAAGAAAAAAGAAAAGTTAGGAAACAATGGCACGCCACCAGAAGCTTTAAAACACTTCAGACACCTCATCCCTCCCCGTGTTGTCATTTGCTACTCACGCCATCACCCCAAAAGTTTACGAGAGTGGCCGGGTTGTGTACACGCTGCGGTGTCTGGATGCACACTAACCATTCCCTCCTCTCCACGCACGCTCCTCCCAATCAAGCCCATTATTATCCCAGGCGTGCTGCAGGGCTCCCAAAATATCTGTCACGCAGCTGTCGGCACCTCTCTGCTCAGCAGCTGGAGAGGCTCGGGGGGGCGCTCCCTCCTCGCCTGCTACCCCGATACTGTGCACCCTCGCCCTGAAGGACAGGGAGCGAATAAAGCCCCCCCCCGTAACGTCGCGGAGTCAGCCCCCACCGGTGTTTGTTTTCTTGTCAAAGCAAACCCCTGAGTGGTCTGTGCACTTATAAGCAATAAAAAATCCCAGACAAATGGTGTGCGCGAGGCATGAAAATGAGCCACCAAGAACGTGGAGTTAGGAAGCTCGGTGGGCTGAACTCCTTTCCGCAAGTCCCATTATGTTTGCTCTCTGCTGCAAGGCCCACATGTTGACCCCATTATTTCGGCAATGAGGTATGAAAGGCTGTGTTTAGTGATTTAAGAGCAGCTGGACATCTTGTAAAGGCATGATGCAAGCCTTAAAGAGACCAGGAGGACAAGACACCGCAGTGATATTAAAACAAATAAAAATCCTTCAGATTTAGTGTTTTTATCGCGAACGGCTGTCAAGTAAAAGGAAAGGAAAAAAAGTGTGATTTTAGTGGGCTCTGGATAAATGGAGAAAAGCAGGACACCTCCTCATGGTGGCTGGGAGGAACCCGCATTTATGGCTGGAGGGCCTGAATCAAAGTCAGAAACTGAAACGCACATTTAAACCTTCGGCCTCCCGCCAACTTGTTACGCTCCATCCCACTCACAGTGGCTGCGTCTGAGAGCAACGCTGCGAGGAGGAGAAAGAACATATTGCACTTCCTGTTGAGATTTCAAGGGAGAGCGAGAGAGATAGATATAGTACGTGCTCTGGAAAAGCTCAGCTGCTCTCCTATGGTTAGGATAATGTATGACTGCAACTAATCCAGTGTTAGCCTTCAGAGCAAGAGTTCTTGAGCTCGTGCCAAGATTTGATTAGAAACAGACTTACTTCATGTCTGGCTAGTTTTTTTCTTTTTCTTTTTCTTTTCTTTTTCTTTTTCTTTTTCTTTTTCTTTTTCTTTTTCTTTTCCTTTTTTCCTTTTTTCCTTCTCTTCCTCTTTTCCTGATTTCCTTTGTCCGCTGTGCAAGCCCCCTTCTTAGGCCTGATGTAATTCTCATTCAGTGAAAAATAAAAGTTCATGGCACATTCACACAGACTTAATCAATGGCTCCGCGGCAGCAGCAGCGAGAACACTGGCGCTTGTGACTAACAACATGATCCCTTTTCTGACATGCCAAGGCCTCCTCCCCGTCGGAGCGACATCATAATATCAACTCCAGGAGCATTCTTCTCGTCTTACCCCAAATCCTCGGCTTGTCCCTTCTTGCCTTCGAGCAAGCAGGAAACGGCTGCACGCAAGATTTAAGATCTGAGATCAACAACAGGGTAGACGGCTGCCACTGAAAAGCTGGGCACCGACATTAAAGAGGAGAGGCTTTACTCTGGACGTGCACCACCTCGTGCACGGCTACAGGGAGAAGTTTCATACTGTGGGTGCTTTTCATCTTTGTGTATACGTATAGAAAAAGGGCCACCAGGTAAAGTCTGTAAAAACATCTCCAGCAACACACGTCAAGATTTTCTGATTACTTTGTGAAAAGCTTCTTTTTTTTTTTTTTTTTTTCCTGGCAAAGAGTTGAATGCCGAGCATCTGACTCCATTTAGCTCAGCCTGCGTGCAACTTTTTCGACTGAAATATTTCACAAACTCACACACACGTCTCCTCATTTGGATTCCCCTTCTCTTTCTTTCTTTGTTGTTTTCCCCTGGAGAAAGACAAAGGCAACCAAATAAAACCAAGTTTTCCATCATGCGCTCCAACCCCCCCCACCCAAGCCCTTAAAACCATCTCTCTCTCTCTCTCTCTCTCTCCAAACCTCCCCACCCAAACCCTTAAAACCATCTCCCTCTCTCTCTCTCTCTCTCTCTCTCTCTCTCTCCAAACCCCCCCACCCAAACCCTTAAAACCATCTCCCTCTCTCTCTCTCTCTCTCTCTAAACCCCCCCACCCAAACCCTTAAAACCATATCTCTCTCTCTCTCCAAACCCCCCCACCCAAACCCTTAAAACCATCTCCCTCTCTCTCTCCCCCTCTCTCTCTCTCTCTCTCTCTCTCTCTCCAAACCTCCCCACCCAAACCCTTAAAACCATCTCCCTCCCTCTCTCCCTCCACCACCGGCACCCCACCCCACGCCGCTTGTCTTCATTCTCTCGCCCTTCACTCGTCTCTCTGCTTCGGTGCGAAGCCAAACAAGCCAGCCATTAAGTTGAGTTAAGCGCAGGAAGTGGGCCTTCGGGCCAGGCGGCACTGTTTACAAGGAGCTAGTCAGGTTTCAGCGGCGCTTTGAAGTGAGCAGCTCACAGGAGACTGTCTGTCACTAGGCAAAGGCCCAGCACCGCTCCACTGACTCACTCGCATTCCCCCCAATCATCTGAGCAGAGAGAGGGGAGGAGGGTGGAGGCAGAGCGGGTGTAAGAGGGAAGATTTATGTTGTTTTTTTCTCCCCCCCACCCACCCTCGGAGTATCAGTTTCCACCTTTTACCTGTCTGTTGTTACGTTTCTTTATTCAACCCCAGATGGAGATACTAGACAGACGTCGACTAGTCAGCAGTTACACTGTGACCCGGAGGAGATGCAGCCTGATGGAGTGATTGTGCGTCCCTGTTAAAGCGCTGCAGTGACAATAGGAACGCACACACATGTACCACAGCGTGTGTGCGTGCGATTCTCCGACGCCTGCCTCTCGCCCCAGAGCCTTCGCCCTGAGGCGAGAGGATCAACTTTCCCCCCAGACACACCCATCTAACTTCATGACATCACCAGAGAGACGGTTCAATTTCAGCCAATGCGTGGCTCGGGGCTCTCCACCTTGGCACCGCTGCTCTAAGTAGTCAGCAACACGACGGCAAACCTGAACCACCCCCGTCCTCCCTCACCACCACCACCACCACCACCCCCCGTTTTCCCTTCGCCAAACACAGAGAGGCAGAGACATTTTTCACAGTTATGTAACAGCGCAGACGCCTTCGCGACAGACGACTCCTGTCGGCCCTCTCTAATAAAGGCTTCTTGTTTTGTTTGGCACCCGAAGGCGATGCTGCTGGACATGTGTGAGAAGGCATTCTTACAGGTTGGCACCAGTTTCTCAGTCACAAAGCACTTGGACGTGAAGTATTTCGCAGAATATGTTGGAATATAACGGGAGAGGTGTGTCTAATTGTCTCGGTGTGGAACTCACTCCCGAGTATTTCGCGGAGGGTCACGCGGTCTTGTGTAAGAAGCTAATTCCGTGAAGAATGACAATGATTACTTTTACTGCCAGTCTGAGGCAACAGATGTTCAGGTGTGACCCCCCCCCTCCCTCCCTCCCTCCCTCCCCCCTCTCCCCCTTTGAGAAAACAGCATGGTTGTTCTTTTATCAAAGAATGTAACACGGCATTATTTAATCATTAAAGAATACTCAACATAAGGAAGGGGAAAAGTAAAGAGAAGCACAGTTTTTCCTCTTTGAACAAGGGAATTAAAATCAAGCATTTGATTCGATTATATCTGCTATTTTTTTGGGGTTAAAAAAGGGACTTACAGTACAGTGGGCTCAAACAAAAAAAAGTTTCTTGGATGTCGTCCGACAGACTGAAATGTTCTTTTAATCCATACAAAAACAACGTAATTCAAAAACAGCAATTAATAATCTACATCTACAGTATGTGGCATTCTTACAGTGCACAAGTAAAGTTAGGTACACTGGCAGACAAAGGAAAAGTGTTTACTTTCTATAAATACAAATATATAATTTCATGTTTTTACAAATACTATTTACAATTTCATTTAATTACATTTGAAAGGTTCACAGAGAGAAATAAACCGCCGCTCATTCTCTCTCTCTGTGTGTGTGTGTGTGTGTGTGTGTGTGTGTGCTCCTTGGCTGTTGGATCGTCACTCAACGTGAGCTTATGGTGGCCTGAAGAGACGGGGGGAGGGAGAGCATTGCAGCACATGGCATCCATAGCCACGCTTGTTATTTGTTCAGACAGTCCGGCTCAGTCCTTGTTTATCCAGCTTGCCCTTTTGTCAAACCCTGACCCTCCGTTTGGCATGTATGTGTGGCTATAACGCTGAGGCGAGTACAAAATGCTGTAAGGACCTATGTGGCTACTCGCTGTGCCGCTTACCTATCACATGACAAACGGGTAGTAACACACAAACGACCCCCCCGCCAACACTCGGTCCATGTCCCCCCGTCTTCTACACTGTGGTCTCGCCTTGTTTGCCGTTCGTCAGCCTCGTGTAAAACTTGTGCCAGGACTGTAGCGTCTTCCCAGACCAGATCCAGAACCCGGAGGTGATGCCCACTATCAGCGTCATGAGGTACTTTATCATGTAGACGGTGAAGTCGGGGGTCATGCGGGGCCCGGTCTGCAGAGGGCACGGGATGGCCAGGCCCCTGCAGTTGTGGCTGACCCAGCTGCGCTCCCAGTGGGGGCGGAAGGCCTGCTCGTAGAAGACGCAGGCGATGACGATGGTGGCGGGGACGGTGTAGAGCACGCTGAACACCCCGATGCGCACCATCAGCCGCTCCAGCTTCTCCGTCTTGGTGCCGTCGTGCTTCATGATGGTGCGGATTCGGAACAGCGACACGAAGCCGGCCAGCAGGAAGGAGGTGCCGATGAAGAGGTAGATGAAGAGGGGGGCCAGCACGAAGCCCCGCAGGGGGTCCAGGCTGCTCAGACTGACGAAGCAGACGCCGCTGAGCACGTCGCCCTCGATCTGCCCGATGGCCAGGATGCTGATGGTCTTGACGGCCGGCACCGCCCAGGCCGCCAGGTGAAAGTACTGCGAGTGCGCCTCGATGGCCTCGTGGCCCCACTTCATGCCCGCGGCCAGGAACCAGGTGAGGGACAGGATGACCCACCAGATGGAGCTGGCCATGCTGAAGAAGTAGAGCATCATGAAGAGGATGGTGCAGCCTTCCTTCTTGGTGCCTTGGACGATGG
The DNA here is from genome assembly GCA_016806645.1 of Ophiodon elongatus. Taxonomy (NCBI): domain Eukaryota; kingdom Metazoa; phylum Chordata; class Actinopteri; order Perciformes; family Hexagrammidae; genus Ophiodon; species Ophiodon elongatus. The sequence goes on from JACSYO010000356.1 coordinate 79,565, forward strand.
TTTTGTAGCGCTCGGGGCTGAAGCTGTCATTGCACACCACTTTGTCTCCCAGGAAGTAGCCGGCTATGTAGGCCACGGAGACCATGGTGTAGCAGCCGGACAGGAAGATGATGGGCCGCTCGGGGTACCGGAAGCGCTGCATGTCCACCAGATAGGTGGTTACCGTGAATAAGGTGGACGCGCAGCAGAGCACAGACCAGACCAGGATCCATATGCGGGAGAACTGGATCTCTTTGTCGGTGAAGAACATGTAGCCGCCGCTCCTCGACGGATCACAGGGGGCCGCGCAGTCCTTCACCTCTAAAAACTTGTAGTTCAAATAGGGGGGCACTTTGAGGACGGGCGGGCAACGGAAAATCCTCTCGTGGTTGGGCACGTCGGTGAGGTCGTGGGTGCCCGGGACGGGGATGACGGGCGGCACGGTGGCGGCGGACGAGTCGTTTTGGCCCACGCAGATCTGTCCGTCTCCCAGCACCGGGAAGTTCTCGCAGCGCAGGCGGTCGGGCCACTGGAAGCCGAACTTGTTCATGAGGGCCTCGCAGCCCTGCTTGGCTCTCTCGCAGATGGACCTGCAGGGAGGGATGGCCTTCTCCAGGACCGTGCACACGGGCGCGTACATGGAGCACAGGAAGAATTTCAGCTCCGGGGAGCACTGCACCTTCACGAGGGGGTAGAACTGGTGCACCTCGAGCCCCGCGTCCTCCTGGTTGTAGTGGCCCACCAGGTTCGGCATGATGGTCTGGTTGTAGGCGATGTCCGTGCACAGAGGGATGGAGATCGGCTGGCAAAACCCGTGCTCCGGGACGACGATCCCGTTGTCCCCCTGATACTGGGCTGACATCAGCAGGGGCAGCAGGAGCGCCACGGACCAGGTCTGGCAAGAAATCATCTTCCTAAGTTTAGGACGGCAACTTCAGGCCGATGTAACTTCGCTGTGAACTTTCTCGGTGTGTATCATCCGTTCTGGAAGTATTTCTTCAGAGAGAGTAACTTTCTAAAGTGGGAAACCCGGAGGTGAAGACCTGCACGCTGCTCCCTGGTCTCCGCAGAGAACTGCTGCCTGACTTTTTTTCTTTCTACAACTCCGAGTCCCTCAATACCATCAAGGCAGCCACAATAAGAAGTATAACTTCCGGTACTGACTTTCAAAATAAAATCATAAACGACGAATTTGACGTGTTTGTAGAATTTCATGACAAGATACTGGCAGAGCACAACTATTTTATATAGAAAATGACTCATATTTATTTATATTTTCAACAAGATAACCCTATGTATACTACTACTAGTAATAATAATAATAATAATAATAATAATAATAATATCAATAACAATAATAACAATACTAATAATAATGCTAATTATTATTATTATTCCTCGTCCTCGTATTACAGTAAAAAATATATACAGCATCATAATCATATTCATTAGTGGACAGCATCGATTTTATGACTTTTAAAGACAATTATCGTATTAAGTTTTTGGCGTAACACTTTAGGGAGCGCTTTATTTTATTTTGAAGGTTGTGTCGCTCAAAGTTTTGGTGACGTTGTCAAACTTTGCTCCACAGCTGGATCGCGTTGCCCAATCACGTACAGTCGGTGGGCCCGACTAAACTTCTTCTGATGTAGAAGGTAGACTTCCCCACCTAGTGTACTTCAATGTCCATGTCATGTTCATATTGCATTTATAATGTGACAATCCAGTAATCGATCAGTCAATCATAGTAATAATAGTGTAGTAATGTAACGTTAGTAATTTGGTGCTAGAAATTTGTGAAAATGTATTTAGTAAAAATATTTTTTTTATTTGAACTGAATCTTCTTCAGTTAAACTGAAGTGAAAAAAACTATACATAACTGAATTGAACAAATGTATAACACGTAAAATACTGCAAACAGTACATTTATTACCGTTGTATTGTAAGTAAAAAAGCATTATATTTTAGGCAAAAGAAAAAGTATAATAACAACTATATATGTATATATACACATATATAGTTGTTATATATTAAAACACTGCAAGTATATATAACAACTATATATATATATATATATATATATATATATATATATAGTTGTTATAAATAAATATATATATATATATAGTTGTTCTAAATGTATATATATAAATACTATATATATATAGTTGTTATAAAAATATATATTTATATATATAGTTGTTATAAATATATATATCATATATTTATATAACTAGCTAGTTGTTAGTATACTTTTTCTTTTCCCTAAAATGTAAGAGAGAGAGAGATCTATATATTTCCTTTTATATATACGTGTGTGTGCGTGTGTTTGTGCGTGTGTGTTTGTGTGTACGTGTACTCGTGTATCTATACGCACGAGACCACTTGTGCCGTATAGCTACTACCCGCCGGCCTATGGGGGGGAGGGAGGGTGCTGACGCCGTACGTTGCTATGCGCCAGGATCTCCTAACTGGACGTTAATTGGGCGAAACATAGAATCTCAGCCAATGTGAGCTTAGGTCGCGAGGACAGCGTCGAGCTGAGGGTCGAGGAAGGAGAGCGCGTGAGCATAATGAACGGATGGTGAAGAAAACTCCCGAAGCGGACGTTACTCAGCGGACTCGGGTAGGTCGAGCCCGTATTTCACTCTGCTAACTGGGTTTGTTCAGGCGAAGTTAACCAAGTCTGACAAAGTTTAGTCGGAGTTCGCCATTGAGCTCAACGGCCTGCTAGCTGAACCCTCCGTTAGCTGTTAACTGTTCCGTTAATGGCGAAGGGGATTCACTCCTCTGAGATAGCGGTCAGCTAATAATACTCTCTGTTATACCGAACCTGTGTCCTCTTTACCACATTTTAACGGTGAGTTTCTTCTGTTTTTACCAAAACCAGTAACGTTAATGGAGTCAAGAGTCAGTCCAAGTTCAAGGGAGTTCAAGATGGCGTTTGACGGACATCAGAGCACATTTGCCAATTCACTCTTTCCCACATACCAGCGCCAGGTAAGATATTAATTTAGGTCATAATTGTGGTATTTTTTTTTTGTCATGACATATTTTCAGTAGCCATACAGATGTGTTATAACGGGCAATTAATGGTGAACGACTATTGAATCAGCTCACATAGTCATATAAGTTATATTCTGGGGCAGAAGGCCCTTCGTGCCTTATATAGTTTGTCTTATTTCATAGCTTAGTGTTACATTGTTTACGATTAGTGTCTCTGAATGAAGCTGGAACGAACAGTCATCTTCATTGTGGATTATTTTATAGATTAATAGCACAGCCTGTGAAATACCAGAAAATAGTGAACATTTCCCAACTCCCAGAGTGATATATTGAAAGTTGCTTGTTGATTTGTCTGACCAACAGTCGATGCCCATCCTGAATATTCACTTTACGATGATATTAATCAAAAGTGCAGCAAATCCTCACAATTGAATCGATTGCTTTCTTAATTTCAGCTTTAGTTGTCTCGTTTTTTGTTTGTTTATTGAGTCTTAGCAGTATTAGAAATAATTTTAAAGCTTCTGTGGCACCGACAATTGTAATTGTACTTTTCATCAATTTGAGAAATACAGTAGTCACGTTTTCTTTTCTTTTTTTTCATGTGAGCTTCAGATTGATTAACCATTGCTTCTCTGTCTTTCAGGCCAGTGTAAATATCAGTAGTGGAAACAATGGCAGCGTGGCGTTGCCCTTCGTTGCCATCCCCAGTGTGTCACTACAGGAGCAGAACACAGCATCCTACCTGCCCTGGTCTCACAATGCTCACGACGATCCCTATGGCCTTATCAATTGTGCCCAGAACAACATTAAAATCAGGTACTCAGTTTGAACTTTGTTCGGGTTAACGTATTATTATATCTCTGCATTATCCCTTCGTAGTGTTAAGCAATCACGCCGCTCCTCCTCCTCATTGAAATAGGTTATTCAGAGGTAGTTCAATGTACTTGGGTGGGTATAAGTTTTATTATGGAAGAAGAACACATTCTCAGCCATGCTGTTAAACAATAGCCCTCAAAGAAAAAAATGAAAGATGGAGTGCAATCCTCGGAACATGTTTTGTTTTCCTTGCAGGAAACCCACTGATGGTACTGACTGTGAAGGGGAGACTGATCTCCAGGGTCTAGTGTCAAATATTTTGGATGAAGCAGATTCACAGGACAGCTACTACAGTGATGGGTATGTCATGGTGTCAGGTTTTCACATTGTAGGGTTGGGTATATATAAGTATTTTGGATGATTTATGGCTGTTATGCAGCCAAAAATAAATATCTAGTTTTTTATCTTTTTATTAAAAAATTAAATATATATTTAATATATGCTGAAGTCGTTTTTATAAACTCTGACATTAAAGGAAGTCCTTTTTACTTCTTTTAGGAGCCTGCCGACATGTAATCCCGTCTGGTCTCCAAAGACATTGAGAGAAGAACTGCTCCAGTATTTTCAATCAGAGGCTAAAACGCAGCATCACCCGACCTTTCCTCCTAACTATGTATCCCGTGAGGCTTTAAGTAAAGCACAGGGACCGTCAGTGGACAGAGACGTCAAGGAGTTTTATCAGCAGTCCAATGGCATTTCTACCAATCAACAATGGCTTTTGAATCTACCTAATGGAGACCAGGACAGCTACACCGTCCGTCCTCAGAAACTGCCACCAGGTCTATCGATGCCCAGCAGAGGGAACACCTTCTTGTCACAGGCACCGCGGTGCAAATACGACAACATGCCAGCTGAGAAAGACCGAGGGAATAGTCAGCCCGTTAATAATTTACCTGACCTCAGTAATGTCTTTAGGCCTCAAAGCGAAATGAACAGCTCATGCTTTCATCCTTATTATGAAGACCAGTACATCCAGAGCATCAGCAACGAGCAGTATGCGCCGCCAGACATTAACCAACTGGTCAGCAGCTTTCAGTCGTACATGGCTGGTGAGCATGACGGCTTATGCGGAGGAGACTTTCCAAGTATCCACAGGCAGACCGCGGGCGTGCAGCATGAAGACAGCATGCTTGAACAATGGAAAATCACCAGCCCCGCCATGTCAACACAAAGCGCTCCTGCAATGCAGAAACAGCTGGTGGGAGATTTTGCGACAGTGCAGGTGGAGAGAAACGGGGGAGTGAGGAGACCAACGTTTAAGCGCGACGCCTTTCAAGATCTACCTGGTTTCAGCCCACAAAACACAGAGTACTACCAGCCACCCAAGCCGTTCTCTGCCTCTCTAAACCTCCCAAAGCAATACCAGAGCAACATGGCCATGCACAGAGAGAACACTTCACTCCCCATGAACATGGGCATGAACCAGTATTCAAAGCATCACATCCAGCAGGGCCTGCTGCAGAGCAAGCTCAAGCCACAGGTGCAGCGGGAAAAGAAGAGGATGCATATGTCCGGCTTTCTCGGAGAAGGCTTCTCCACACGACCCCTGAGCAACGGCAACATGAGAGGGGGCGATAAGAAACAGGCCCTCTCTCAAAACCCAAACCCAGACCACCTGGGAAGCATGCAGCCTCACAGGTTCAATGGAGAAAACGGCATAGTCAGTGCAGGGAACACGCAGCAGCTCATGCCGTACATGTATGCTGTGAACGACCCCAGACGGTACTCCAACGTGCCCATCAACCCCCCTAACTTCAGCTCCAGGTCCACACTGCCCTATGGAGGCTGCGTGCCTGGCATGGACGTGGGGGATATAATGTCAGCCAATGAGTCTGCAGTTTTCAACTCCTATGTCAGTGACATGTTGACCTGCAGAGGAGAGAGCACTTATCATGGCATGTCCTCGGCCGCGACGACTTCAATGGTGATGAATCAAGGAGGAGCTGTGATCCAGCTCTACTTCTACCTGGACGAGTGTTATGAGCAGTGGAGGGGCCTGGAGAGGGAGAGGAAGAGGGTATGCTTTCCAAATCGGATTTTGTTGCCAACAATACAAACATTTTTTCACCCCATTTATGTTCAGATGAGCTGAAAATTATTTACCTATATTAAACATATATTTTCATTTTTGTTACCTCTTGAATTGATAAAATATTTAAAAAAAAAAAAATGTTTTTAAAGCTGTTGCTGTTGTGCAAGTGTTATGTTGTTATTCTCACTATTTTTATTATTATTATTTTAGACAGAGGTCATCCTAACCAAGACATTTCTTGGGAAAAGGACTTCAGCAGTGGCCAACACTAACCTGCCCAAAACTCCACCAAATCCCACACGAGTTGACCATCTCATCGTCAATCAGATGAGAGAACAAGCAAGGGTGAGGCCCGTCAATACATTGCTTTCACACTGCCATCTACAGGTGGATTTTGTCACCGCAGCATCGTTATGTTCTGGAGGTTTGTTATTTGCATTTAGAGAAAACTACTTTCCTTTAATGGATTCTCCTGGAGCTGTGTTTTTTTTTTTTTTTTGTGTGTGGACCTTGAATATAAACCATACTTACATACACAGTACAACAAAGACCTCAAAAGGGCAAACCGTTAATCTTCCGTAATGTCTTGTTGATAAATGATCTATTTTTGTGCAGCTGCGTTTTATGTGATGGCTTATTAATAAGCCACTGTGTCCTTGTACGTAGAATGTCACACATTTCCAAGAGCAAGGAGGGGAATACAAGTGTTGATGATGATGTTGTGCTGCAGGTGGCGAGCCTTCTGGATAGAATGGAGTGCCTGTGCAACACTCCCTTCCACGTCAACATCCACACGGCGCTGAACAGGCATCACATGGCTCTCTGCATCACCCAGGCGAGACGCAAGGAGGAGATCGCCAGCATGTCCAAACACCAGCGGCAGAGAGCCCACTTCTCAGAGGACCGAGGTGAGTCGTGGTGCAACGGTCCACGTACGTTGGTTCCTCTCTCGATCGCCGCCGGTTCTGACTTGCTTCTTGTTTCATAGACGCCCTGCTGTTGGTCATCGCTCTGAAGGACCTGGCCGCTACCACGAGGAAGATGCGCACGGCCCTGTGGTGTGCTCTCCAGATGACACTACCCAAAGCTGCGAAGAGGCAGGACCACCACGTTAACAGGGAGGCCACACACACGGAGAGGGGCTCCTCTCCATTCGAGGGATACTCTTTTAAAGTTATGATTTAGGAAGGCTATAAGCATGAGCTGAAGGGCTTGATTAAAAATGAAACTACTCCAGAACGCCCTGATTATAAATTTCCCATCGGCAACAGGGTGACATGAAGAAAACTAATGTTCCCTGCAAGTCTATAGTGACATTTTACCTGCAACACAGTGATCACTGCAGAATATGAGATGAGCAATTGGAAGCTTGATGGCGGCTGCACTTTTTGGGCACCCAGGAGCATCAGTTGGCTAACTTATGTCGCGCGGGAATTGCATGAAATGTAATTTGTCCTGCTGCATCTTAATTTCAGTTCATTTAATTAGTGTCCGTTTCAAATGAACGTGAATGTGCTCCATCACCGTTGTATTTTATAGGCACTATTTATGAGGAAGTTTTCAGTGAATTCTTCCGTTTTACTTATTTATTGGAACCTCAGTTCTGGGTATTCCCGAGCAATAATTGAATCATAAGGGCAGTAGTTTAAAACAAACATGCTAAATATTCAAATGTTTTCTAAAAATGTTCCAATTAATTTTCACAGTTTCAGTTTTTCTCACGTCAGAAAACAAACGTATTTAACTGCAATTCGGTGAAGTCTGAACTGTGGTATAAATACTCAGACTTCAGAAAGTGTTCAGTGTTTTAAATTTAAATGTATTAATCACATTTTCCATTAGAAATATATGAAACATTCCTATCAGTGAAATGTAACATAGCTAAGTTAAAAAACAATTCTCTGTATGCCGTTAAGACTTTGAAGATTAGCTCTCAATCAGTAGTTTAATATGAACATGCTAAATTATAAAATGTTTTCTGAAATGTTCCTATTAATTTTGGAAACTTGTTTTTTCTTGTTTTATCTGCCATTTGGTAAAAAGAAATAGTAACTAACAAAATATACTGAAACTTTTAAGAGTTCAGCATTTTAAATTGAAATGTATTAATCACACTTTCCATCATTTTCAGATAGTCTTATCAAATATTATTCTCATCAGTGCGACAGTTTGTCAGCTTAGGACTAAAGCTTGTATCTATTAAACAGCTGCGTCGAGCAACAATTCTCCAGTCTGTAGACTTATTCCCCGACTATGCTTTATGAATATGAGTTGTTTCATGCCCTCATTTTAATGTTCATGCTGGTTTTCTTCTTCTTGTCACTTGTTCTGTCAAAGGAAACTTTTAAAATAAAGCAATCCAAATTGCTGAGAAACTGGTTTTTATTATTCATTTCAAAAGATGATGACCCTCTTTGTAAACGTGGTACATGTACACATTTGAGGTATAATTTAGCTACCGCTCCTTTGATTTTTAATTCTCGGGCTAAATGCATAGACAGTCGAAACTAAAACCCCAAAGCATAAAAATAAAATGATGCAAGTCGCTTTTATTCATGCAGAAATGAAAAGGCATATTGGCTCAGAGGAGAACAGCAGAAGCTCTGTTGCTCTACGAGCATTCCTCTGTTTCCTACCGTGAGCAATCCAATTTCATGAGCACTTTGATCATTTCAGGGGCAACTGTGTCAAAGCTTGGCCAAAGCATGCTTCTCTCACACACACACACACACACACACACACACACACACACACACACACACACACACACACACACACACACACACACACACACACACACACACACACACACACACACACACACACACCATAAGACTGACTGCAACAATCGTCATCTTATAAAACATTTATTCTGTTCCTCTCATATCAGCATCCAAGAAAATACAACTGCTGGACCTGCACAATGTGCAGTCCATTGTTCTTTACACGTATGGAGGGAGAGCGTGATCAACATGGAGGGTCTGATGAAGACAGGGTCGCATACCGAATGTGCCAATGAGGTTCAGCTAAAAAAAGAGAGGCAATTTCATCTTTGACTCGTAGCAAAACCTCTAAGTACAAAGTTTCCTTTCCCTCTCTTTATCTTTTGCGTTCACCTTTCTGCGTGCGCTTCTTCTCCTTGTCTTTGCGGTCTTGTTTGGCTAGCTTGTCCTTCTCCCGCTGCATCTTGTCCCCTTCCTTCTTCTTCTGGGCGTCGTCGCGAGCCTGGTCCCGCTTGTTCTTTTGCCTGTTCAGCACCTCCTCCACGTTTGTGTTCTTAAACAGGGCTGACACGTTCAGTAAAGGAGGGGGAGCCGGATGAAAGCCAAAAGCACTCTGCTAATTTATCATTGCTACATTATACCACTCTGCTATGGAAGTGTAAATGATGGGAGCAGTGTGTCATGGGAAGTCAGGGTTATGCAACTAATGCATTATCCATTCACTATTGCAAATCAGTGACACTGAATTCCATGCGATTATATACAAACAGCTTCTTTTTTTTTTTTTTTTTTTTTTTTTTTTTATAAAAAGGATACACTTTTCACCGACAGGGAAGTTATTTCCACTCGTTGCCTCCTCCTCTTCGGCTTCAGTGCTTTTGGTCAAGGAAAGAACCGACATCTCAAAGGATGCGTCTGAAGGAAACGTTCACTAGATGAGACGACGTGAGACGTGGACAGAGATAATGAAACCCTCAAAGAAACACGTGTGACTGAAGTGAAACGCGGCGGTTTGTAAAAAAAAAACAAAGGATATTGCTCGTCGTCCGTTATGTTGGCATACTGAGCGAGGAGGGCTTCTTTCCTTTTCTTGGACTCCTCGGACACCTCCTTGTGTTTCACCACAATCTGAGCCTGTTTTTCTATCATGCTGGCGATGGCCTGGACCTCGGCTGCAGGACGGAAAAAAGGCAGAACACAGCCAAACTGTAAATAAGCCACAGTGACATGGAGCTTCACTTTGCAATAAAAATAATACAAATAAAAAAAGATACCTGCTCCTCACTGTCAATATGAAGGCACATGAACAGAAGGAGCCACGAGGGCAGACATCTGAGCGCGAGACTGCAGACAGCGTTATGTACACCGCAAACAATCTCTTTCCAGTAATAACGATGACAAAACAAACTCAGTGGAAGTTACTTTTTTTGGCATAAAGACGGGTCACAAAAAAAACAAAAAAAAAAACTTTCTGCAGTCTCAGAAACAGTTCTTGTTTATTTATTTTTTATTTTTCCAGGAAATGTTAATCTCTCTGCGAGACAAACGTGTCTTTGTGCCCTCTGCTCAAAACTCAAAGCAAATGATTTAAAACTCACAGAGCTAATCCCCCCCCCCCCCCCTGTATGTTGTATGTTTAACTGCTATTGATGTACGACTCTGTAGCCAGCTGTCTTTGCTCTGTTTAGTCAAGACTTAAATGAGTTGACGAGCCTCCTGGCTCTATTTTGGACTTTTGTTTATATGTTTATATTTATATGGATTCTTATATATTACTATACAACCGACTGGGCAAGTTTGGACCCGCATTGTTGCCATATTGTGTATTATTTTCAGTAATTGATGGTTACATTATTATAACTGCACTGTATGTGGGTGTTCTGCACGGTTTGTCAAGGTCCCACCACCCTTGATAACGTCAAGGTAAAAAAAAATCTTCTGTCTCAATGAGATTGTGAATGTGGATAAATCAAAAGTCACATGAATACCATCTCCAGCATCACGTTTGTCTGCTGATCTGTTGCGCCAATCTGTCCACTGCTTGATGATCTGTTTGCAGACATCCTCCACGTTGTCCTCCTCCTGCGCACAAGAGAACAATAACAAGCAGTTTAAGTGCTAACAGCTCATTTTATACACTCAGCAGCCGACAATCCAACGAGGTTACTGAAGGCCAAGCGCCGATTCACCGGCACCCATTGGATTCATTCGGTCAGCACGTGACTCATGCAGTGGTACCGTGATCCCACATCTGGGTCATCTTCCAGAGGTTGAGCCAGAGGCGGCATTCAGCACGGCTGCCACGTTACACAAGGATATATGGAAAAAGACATAAACTCTGATAGTTTATGTCCACACACACACACGCGCGCGCACACACACACACACGCACGCACGCACGCGCGCGCACGCACACACACACACACACACACACACACACACACACACACACACACACACACGCAACCAACCAACCAAAAATAGCACATTTATTTCTGAGCCGAATTTGTCAAAACATGTTGAGGAACCGTTAGGTTTGGACTCGTGTGTGGCTCAGTTGGATTTCACATGGCAGGAGAGCACAGTTCAAATCCCTGCCTGTTGGTGTCCCGGACCTCAGCTAAATAAACCCTGTCGTGTCTCGAGTCGATATTTCGTTCCATAAACGGCATCGGACACCGGGGCCGTCACTTCGGCACCGCCCGGCAGACGAGACAGACAGCAACACATGAGAGAGAGAGAGAGAGAGAGAGAGCGAGAGAGAGAAAGAGAGCGCAGCCTCGGTGGCCGAGCGCGACATGCCGCTCTGAATATTCACCAGAAATGCGGATAGAATTCCTTGAAGCGCATCTTCTTTCTCCTCGTCACTCTCCTCTTCTTGCAGGACCCCTAAAATGTACGCCCCGTACACCTCACGGTCCACTTCCAGCGAGTCTAGCCGATCATTTAGCCAGCTTTCAAACTCCCCGGCGTCTGTCACGGGCGCAGCCATCTTGGCCCTCTGGGGTCTTTCGGCGGCGCACGGCTGTCCTTTCCCATCGCCTGTCGAAAATTGCAGGTGTTCAGCTTTTTTTTTTTTTTTACAAACGACAAGATAACCGAATTATGTAATTTTGTAATACGCTGAATTAAAAACGTTGCGGTGTATGTATTGAGTATATTAACAAGGTACTGGCAGCTGTCAGGTGCCAACACAAAAAAGCTCGAAGAAAAGCCAAACATCTGACCAAACTCTGTAAGTCACGTATTTAAGTTAGCTAGCTAACTTACGTTATCTAACGTTAAACATGTTACTTTACTGTTCGTCTTCTTTCTATTCAGGGCATTTCTGAAACATTCCTTTCTACAACCATGACATCAGTTGATATATTTATGCAACACACTTTAAAAATAGCATTTCTGTATCAATTCAATCAGTATGAGTTCCATTGCTTTAATTTAACTGATACCCTTTTCAGCCTTTAAAGTTTGTAGCTTAGTGTCACAGTCAAATAGCGTCCAACAGGAAATACAACACGTTGATTATTGATTAAGAACTATTTGTGAAAAAACTGATTGTAATGTTTGTAATCTGAATGCTTGTGTCTGACCACAGCATCTCATCTAACGTCACCTCACATCTAATACTTGAAATAGAAAAATATATGTCCATTCCCCAATATTTCTACTGGGATGTCTTCACAGGTAGCTTGTATAGTTTCTCTTTATTTGTCTCTTTACTTTGTATCGATTCTAATTCATCCTATATGTGCTGCCTGAGCAAGCTGTCTCTTTACCAAATGCCCATAAATATCCACATCTTCCTAATGGCTCACAGGGATTTCTACCTGTTCCCCATCGAGGACCTTGGTACCTGCTTTGCCCCCCTGTATAGTGTCTACGCTACACTACGGCTTGTCGTCTCTGGACCACACAGCTATGAAGACAGGTCTTGTCAACTGTCCATTTGAATGAAAACGACAGCGATAACGTCGTCCTGCTGCTATTCTGGCTTGCTGGCTCAATATCAGTCGCCAACATTTCCAATCGGAGCTAAATGCTCAGCGTTGGCAGTCACAGAAAGTGAACCTGGTATACTGCCACAGATCCCAAAGTTCTTGATTGAAAATTAATGTTCGATTGTTCCGCGGTTAACAGAAGGTACATGTGCACTCACTCGTAGGCCTTGAGCACCAGGTATGCCAGTGCTGGTCTAATTGAAATGCTGATTTAAAAAAAGAAAGAATCAGCTATTCTTTTTACTCAAACGTCCGTTGGCGGAAAAAAAACATCACAACATCTTGAAACGGTTTGCTTCAACCGTCCAAGTGAGAGGATGACGTCTTCGAAGGTGAATTAAGTCTGATTGTAAATCCCTGAGAAGGTCGTTGAAATGCATCACTGGCCCTCGCTGAGTGAAAGGAATAGTTGAGGCACATGTAGTACGATGATTTCCTTATGATTGCATTTTTATTTTTTTACCATTCATCATAACTTTTTCATCCTGCCTGTGCTGCATGGAGTTCACAGACGACATGCGGGCTTGCTGCTATCAAAAAAGTAGCAAAAGCAAGTGTGACGTTCTGCTTTTGGACACTTGGTGGAAGTAGAGGACACCGATTTGTTTCCACTCCTTTCTCAAGACAGGGACGGAGGATATCGACTCTCGGATTCAATTGCATGAAAGTAGTTTGGAGCTCATTTAGTGTGTGATTCATTGCAAATTGCTCCATGCATGTGCATCAGACGCCGTTTATTAAAGCGCAGTTGTAAGCAGAGCCGTGGAGCAAGAAAAATGCCCTGCCAGCTGTTTGTTCGTCCTCTTTCATTTGACACTGGGACAACACCTCCCAGCTGTTTGAATGCATTAAACAATGTTTCCGTGTGAATGGCTTGATCCTGCTTCCAGAAAGCACTTTAAGCAAGATGGGGGGTATTATTTGTACCCTCGCCCCACCCACACACACACACACACACACCCACACACACCCCACAACCCTTAGTTAATACCCCCGAACACACTCATGCCTACACACGCTCCCCTGCCCACTGCTCCTACATAATGGCTTCACACGTCGCTGGCCTTGCAGTAATGAAGTGTGAAGTTTTCTGTGACGCCACGGGGAAGCTACCGCGTGGAACTGTACTCTATTTTAGTGCACCACCTTCAATTCCTTACAGCCCAGACACACACACACACACACACACACACACACACACACGCGCACACACATTTAGCCCACTTTGTACTTTCTACAGGCAAAATTCAAATGAACTTTCCTCAAACACCCCTTAAACAATTGTGAAATCAGACCATTGAGTTGGCGCGCCACGCTCAGTGCTTTTACTTTTGGGGCTAAAAGTGTTTCAAATTGGACAGGCAGACTCTGTAAACCAGCATGTTATGTGTTAATTCTCTCCATGAATTGAATACCAGCATATTGGGGGGAAAAAATGACAAAAAAAGGGATATAGTGCTGGGATTGTTCCCCCTCGCCCCCCCAGCTTGCTTTGCGTGATGTTTGAGGTGCTGATTGACATGAATGTCACGAGATGAAATTGAAGGTGCAACACGATGCTGCCAAGAAGTTAGTTGCAAAGAGTGTGCGAAAAAAAACCCAGTAATATACTCCCGGAAAAACATTTTTCAAGAAGTTAAGAATTGAAATATGTTTCCAAAAACGCAGTCTTACTGATGTCCGTTGGCACTCACTTGCCTAGTATTATTACAGGCAGTACAAGACGAGTACATTAATATCACGTATATTAACCGCCAAAATAGTTCCCCGACTAACAGAGTGGTGTGCAAGTTTTAGGGAAACTGCCATTACGACAGGCTGGCGTATAGTCATATTTCAAGCTGAGGGGCCCAGGGTCGATGCATAATGCCATTGCCTCTCTTAGCACTGCATAGCTTTAGGACGCCTGTCCTATTTATATTGAGGGGCTGTGGATTGATGCGAAATGACGAGGGCCGCGAGGCTGCTGAGTGGGTGGGCATCCACATGCTCCGCTCCACAGGCAACCTTTTCCTTCTACACACTCTCATACACACGCACACACACGCACACACACACACACACACACACACACACACACACACACACACACACACACACACACACACACACACACACACACACACGCACACACTCACTTGTCTTCGTGTCCCAATGCCACCAGCCTCAGAAAAGCCCTCCAGTCTCAATGTGCAATGTCCTCTCTCTGTCAACATATCCTCTATCCCAACGTTAATGTGACAGAATATAACCACCAGAGCCCAGAACAACCAGGCAGTGCAGAGCAAAGAAAAACAGCACGCGTAACAGGCATGTTTCCTCATCTTCTCTAGCAGTTTGCTGCCTCATCACATGGTGGCTCTGACGTTAAAAAAACAAACAGTGGCAGTTCTTTTGAATAGGGAGCCTGTTGAATGGTGTAGAGGGGAGACCTGAATACACATATACAACAGCTCAGTTAACTCTGTGGGAGATAGCTATGAGTGAAATCTAATTAATGGCAGTGTTACAGCAATTAATTATTTCACGGAGTGGTATTGATGTGTAAGTGGCACGTTTTTATCATTTCAGAGTGTCGACGCCAGCGATCTAACCTGTGAGACATGGCATGGACACCAGGCGAGGGACACGTGATGGTAACTATACTAGTTACTAAACCACACTACACAAAATAATTCTAATAATATTAATGCCTGATGTTGCATTCTTTATTGTTCACTATCAGCACATTGTTCTTCTGTTTTTCTATTTTTATTCCCTTCTAACAACAACACACACACACACACACACACACACACACACGGACACACACTCTCTCGAC
>JACSYO010000356.1:100000-185000 GCA_016806645.1 Ophiodon elongatus
CCGAATGCTGCCATTTTTTTTAAAAGGGCTTTGCCTCTAAACTCCGAGACGCCTCCCAGCCCACATCTCCTGTTCTCAGGTGTTCCCGCTGCGATCTGCTCCCGTCGGATTGCACACTGAAGCACTTGGCCTCGGGTCTCCGCAGGCTCATCTCTTTCGCCCTGGACCGGGAGCTTACATCCCATCATCTTTCACACTGAGGACCGTGCAAGTAAATCATGTTTTTATCCCAATTGTTGCGGTGATCAAGCCCAACTTTTCCTCCCCGCCAATTAAAAGGCTTTGATGTCTATCTGTGCGGCGGGTGAGGCAAGAAAAGCGTCTCTCTCCTCTCTTCTGCTGCCTCTCGGCTACCGAAGGCCAGACGTGTGCTGGCACGAGATAATCTCCAGTTCTCACACAAACAAGATTTAGAAAAAGGGAAAAAAAAATTGAGACACGGATTCACCCCCATCCTGCCTGTAAGGCAACCCGCCGAAGACAGGGGAATTATTTTGGCAGCAACACTAATGTGGTGACGGTTGTTGTTTCCTAAACTGATTTCGTTAATCCTCCACTTGTTCCACGCTTTGTAAACATGGGGGGCTTGATTTTGTAATCTGGGAGGTCCCACTGACGCACAGACACACATGCACGCACACACACACACACACACACACACACACACACACACACACACACACACACACACACACGCACACACACCGACTACTTGTCTCTCTAACCCCCTCCTCGTCAGCCGCTGCCCTAATTAGTCAGAATTAAGACGAATGCCTGGGCCTGCCGCGATCAATTGGTATCGAGCGGACCTTCGCTTGCCCCTGCCTGGGGGCCTCTCTCGGCCAGCAGATCATTTATATCAATCGCTTTTGTTTTCTCCCCCCTTGCTCCCCCTACACCCTCCCTCCCCCTTTCCCATTCTTCCATACACCAAGTGCAAGGTCTATCGGTTGGCGAGCGGAGCGGACGGCAGGCAAAATGGCAAAGGCTGGCACGTTAACTGCTGAAGTTGTATTGATGTCACGGGGACACATTCTTCAAGAATACTCAGGGACGCAGACGCCTGTCACAAGCATTTGCGTGCGGTGTTAAATCCATTCGTGGGCGAGAGTTTGAGGGCGTGCTCGGTGCTTTTAGTGCCGTTCTCCTTTCACTAACAAGCTCACCCTTTAGAAGCAGGAGTCCCTCTTCGCCGCCCTTTGCTCTTCTTGTTGCCCGCCTCTCAAATATCTCCCTTTTCTCTCTCTCATGCTCGGCCTTTGTGACTTGTTGTCCCGGGTGAGGAGAGTCTCTACGTGCGCACACCCATTTGGATCAAGATAGTAACGGGCACAAAGGGATGTATATCCGTCTCTCACCTCCTTTCTTTTCTTTACCCACCCACATTCTCTCTTTGTCGCGAGACATGTGAAACTGGCTAGTGGAGAGGGTCACAGGAAGGTAGGGACACTTGAGATATTGGAAAGATAAAACACGCCGCAAGTTAAGGCATCAGCCCTCATCGATTCTTCTTGAAATAGAAAGAACCTGCTCTACTTGTAGCTTTGTCTCGCAGAGTTCAATCTCTCTGACCTGCTTGTGGCTGGATAACAAAGCCATGTCCTATTTATTTTTTTTTGGGTCGTAGTGATGTGGCTGGCCTGGTGTGAAATTTGGTGACTTGCTGTTTTTGGGCACACACACGTCTGCATGCAGGGTCAGGTCGATGGAAGGTAGCATTTTTATTTTTAGATGGAGTTTCAAACTGGCAGGCACTATTTCTTTTATTTATTTATTTATTTTTCTTTACATTTCTTGTTATTTTCCACTCAACCCCTGGAAATGTTACACACAATACCAGTGGCATTTGTGTGCTATTCCTGCACTATTCTTCGGGTCTACTCAGACACAGAGCACGGCCTTCTGGGAATTTCATTTAAAGGACAAATTAAATAGAGACTAGGAAAGGGTACAAAAGCACACTTTTTATTAGTCCCTTTCTCCAAGGTTAATGGTACAGTAGTGAACTGCCACTTACAAGAGACGGATAGATCCTGTTTGTCCTCTGTGTGTGTGTGTGTGTGTGTGTGTGTGTGTGTGCGTCTCCACGGGTCACCGAGTGTGTACTTTGGTGGACTATATGCTGGTGGTACATGAGAGTGTTAGACGCTGACTGCGTTTACCCCGGAGGCGAGCTCAATCCTCTCAGGTCAGCCGCCTCTTCATGTTGCATGCTTTGTGTGCGCGCCTGGCGTATTTCTGTGATGTCGTTGAGACCAGTGATGGCAGTACTGCGCGTATGTGGCGGCCAAGCTTGGATAGTACACCACAGCGCTTCAGTCATCCATGAGTTTGCAACTGGCTCCCCGGTGAGTGGTGTGTAGTGTAGCGGTATGCCTTTTGGTGGGATCCACTCGGAACTCGGTCCAGAGGAGTAAACCCCGGCTAACGGACTTGAGCCATGTGGCTAAGCTCGGATGAACCTGTGGGCTGCGGTTTTAAGCTCACGTGCACCATTGAGAGATTTGGGTGTATGTTTTTATTCGGGCATCTCCCCCGACTCACCCAGAGGGCCCCGGCTGTCCTGGCCGTAGACCCTCGGTGTCTTCCCCCCCCACGTACTCTGTTGTTCTCCCTGTTTTGTTGCCACCTGCTATTTTGAGACGGAGGCTGACAGACCTCAACTCTGCCTTCTCAT
Organism: Ophiodon elongatus; assembly: GCA_016806645.1. Classification (NCBI taxonomy): domain Eukaryota; kingdom Metazoa; phylum Chordata; class Actinopteri; order Perciformes; family Hexagrammidae; genus Ophiodon; species Ophiodon elongatus. The sequence continues at coordinate 102,678 of JACSYO010000356.1, forward strand.
TTCCTTCAGATACTGCTGGAGAGAGCCCTCGCCTGTACAAACACACACCCTGCTCCATCTTGCTACTTTGAACTCGGGGGTCATTGAGGACGTAGAAGACAGAAAGAAGAAAAACGCAGCGAGGGAGGAGGGGAGCAGCTCTGTAGCGTCTTCATGGATTAATGGGAGGGAAAGTGGGACTATTAATCCTACTTTCTCTCTCCGTGCTTTGGAGTATAGGATATGATGGAGACAAAGTGCCATGTAAATATTAACCAGTGTATCCGCTAACAATTTTGCCCATTCACCTACATTTTCTGCTTATTATCAGGTCTATAATGAGTCACAGAGGAGAAACGCACTCTCCTGCTCTTCCAGTGTGTGTGTGTGTGTGTGTGTGTGTGCTTGATTGGGTGGGATGGCTGGCAACCACTTCAGTATTTCTTTCTAATTTGCCATTGTGAATACTATTTAGTTAAGTGCCCGAAGTTTGTTTTGCTCCCTAGCTCCCTGCTGCGCTAGCATTACACCACTCGGGCTATAAGCAATCAGAGAGCGAGAAAGAGCACGAGAGAGAGAGAGAGAGAGAGAGAGAGAGAGAGAGAGAGAGAGAGAGAGAGAGAGAGAGAGAGAGAGAGAGAGAGAGAGAGAGAGAGAGAGAGAGAGAGAGAGAGAGAGAGAGAGAGAGAGAGCGATTTAAAGGAACTGGGACTGCAGTATCATGCTTTAAGTGAGGAGCACACCGAGTGTTGCTGATGAAGAAGGATGTGGTGAAGGGCGACGAATGCCCGGGCCCTGAGGTGTTGTACCGGTCTGAGAGATGGCCCCCCTGCGGTGGAGAGTCGACTGTGGCTCGCCTGAACTCCTGCCAAGCTCACTGGCTGGTTGAGTTGCTGCAGATGGCACAGACTGTAGCACTGATGTGGCAGGGCACACGTTTTGGAAGGTGAGAGAAAACCGATGCAATAATATTCATCCTTGGCGTGTCCTCCAATTGAAGTTTTTTGGAGGCTGTGCTGTGGATCCGCTCACCTTTCATCATCCTTGTTCGCCGGGTAGATTTTCACCACGGTGCCACGTGTTAGAAAAAAAAAAAACATCTAAATAATGAGGAGTTGTTTGTGATGTGACTCCCAAGTTATTTTGTGTAGGACAACGTGTGTGTCCACAAACCAGTGGAAACCAATCTCACCCTCGCTTTCGTCTTCCCGTACCTGCGAGAAGGGTCTACTGACTCCACCAAAGAAACACAGAGGAGAAGACGGCTGGCACCACAAATGGAGTCTAATTCTGTGGGAGACACTGATAATCGGGCCCATTGAACTGTTTTCACGGTGATCGTTATGTGAGATGACACGGAGCTAACAATCCCAAAAGTATGTCACGGCCAACAAAAACAAACTTGAACCTCACTCCGACTGACTCTATACTCCACTGGCCACATAATTAAAACTTTACAACTTTTCAATTTCTGAAATCACTTTCCTGGAGCATGAGAATGAACAATTAACCACAGATATGTGGAAGATTTTGGTCACTGTTTTCTCAGCATACAATATACTCACCCCCCCCCAAAAACTATATTTCTTTAACATTGTGCCAGCAGGTCTTTTGGGCCTGTTATTAACAGTGCTAAGCAGCGGTATCTCACTTGTTATTGCTGTGAAACTTGGACCCAGATGCAACAGTGTGGTTTCAATCCTCCTACCTGATGAATCTGCTCAGCAGCTAAAAGTGCAGCAGCATCCAGAGAGAAAGCAGCAGAAGACAGCCTGTTCCCCCTGCTTCATGATGTATTCACAACCAGAACATGTTGTTTTGAGATCCACACGACAGTTTCTTGTTAGCCTAGATCCTGAATAATCAGTTGTTGTCGGGGCTCCCGGCGGCGGGGCGGGCTGCGGGGGCCACGGAGACATGCCCAGAGAACCTTTGGGGCCCCGGCTGCGGGGGGATGACGGTTGCTGTTTGACTGCTGCGTCTGTCTATCAGGAGATTTGTGTGGAGGCTCGGGGCACCGAGTGGAGACAGTGTCAGGGCGATACCCTTGACGGTGATGTGATTGAGTAGACAGCGGCGACCCGCTCCTTTCTTTACCCGCCACCCATCAACCCCCCCCCCTCCCTACATCTGCACCCTTATACAACAGCTCGGCAAGAGTGAGCAATCACTTAAAACAGCGCTGGTTATTATACCTAAACACATCCGAGTAATTTATGCATGATTCTCTGGCAATCCGGGGCAATTCATCATCCTCTTTCCTATCTTTCTTTTTTTAATCTGTTGGTGTGTCTTGTTCCTCTGGACTTTAATCTATAGGGCTATTAAGAATGCCGGTGTAATAATGGCTCAGCTCAGGTGACCGCATGACATTGGCGCCGTCATTGCCGTGCGGGTCTGAGGATCCTGAAGGACTGCGGGCAGTGAGAGAGGCCAGATCTGGCTTTTATAGCCAAGGAGCCGCTGGTGCTAGACCTCCAGTCCTGTCAGGCAGATGGGGAGAGCTTTGTCTCCGTGATGCGACCTTCACTTTTCTTTAAAACGTTACATGTATGTGCGTACAGGAGTTCTGCCATTTATTCCTGCTTGTGTCGTTTGTTTGGAACGGGCGTTGATGTGGACCCTGTTGGAAATGATTTAATTGTGTTTACTGTTTTTAGTTACTGTAAACTGTACGACTTTAAAGTGATATTAAGTAAGAAATAGTTCATTTATTGCTTCTTTTTTCATTCTACCTGACTGGTATAATTACTTCATGTGATGGAAAGCAGCTGTTTGTTTGCCGATTGTGTTTTGACAGACGGTGGAGAGGCAGAGCTTCCGCAGAATACATTGCAGTACTTTGACTGGCACACTGGGATGCACGTGTATCACTGATCGTCAACGGCCGCATCGGTTGTGGATGAAAAATGTGTTTACCACTGTGTTATGTTTTGTGAAGTTTGCTTTTCACACAAAAGCAAGTTCAAACATATGGCGTCGACGCCGGGAGCCCGGCCACGCTTACGTCTGACGCACAAACGTGTTCGCAACATGTCTACATGCTTCCATGCGTGTGTGTGTGTGTGTGTGTGTACATGTGTGTGTGTGTGTGTTCATGCATGCTGGCAGACACCATGAAATATCCAGTGTGAGACAGAGGTGTTAACAGCAACAGCACAGGCTGACCCTTCTGCTGTGGAGTTATCCATCTGTGACTTCAAGGCATGGCTAATGGATGCCGACCTTGCTCCATGTTCTCTATCGGTTCCATTCAGCATCTATCAACCCAGAGATGCATCTTGATTTACCCCCCTTTCACTTCTTGCTTGTAAGAGCGAAGCACCGGAGTGCACCTTGGCCCGTTGCGGGCCATTGTAATCTTCCCGGGCTCAGTGGAAGGCTAAATTAAGAACGAAGCAGCGTGAGCGGGAATGAGGCAGCAGGAGGCGGCAGCTCCGTAGACAATCAGACACGCGGACAGTGACCCGGCGAAGCTCGGTCGTAATCTTTGCTTACCTATTTGGTCGGCTTTTCTTTACAAAGAAAGTGGCAATATCTCACACGGCAGGTGCAATCACTCCTCGACTGTCTCGAGCTCTTTACTGAAGAAAAGGCATTACTCATTATTTGTTCTTTTTTCTTTTTTTTAATAAGTGTGATGTCTAGCTTTGCACCATCTGCAAGGTTGATGGTCATATATTGTGGGAAATAATTAAGGAGTTTGGGGATCGTCACACCTTTTGGATCCCGAGACAGACTAATATTTTGTTTCTGCTGTTAAATGAGCAGTTTGACATTTTGGGAAATGCGCTTATTTGCTTCCTGGTGGAGAGATGGAAGAGAGGATCGATACCAATCTCTCAAATAGTCCAGCATGCAACCCCCGCAAAATGACAAATTACAGTTTCTGCCCTTCGGTCTCTGTGCGGATTAAACAAACAATACACATAGTGTTCATTAGTGAACTGGAGAGGTGCTCGTAGGCAGATTCTGTGACGGTGGCACGGTCGGCTTTATGATAAGCTGAGCTTACCGGCTGCTAGCTATAGCCTCATATTTAACGGAGAAATATGAGAGTGGTATTGATTTGTCGCATCTAACTCTGCACCAGAAAGTGAAAAAGCATATTTGACTAAATGTGAACTATTTCTTTTAAAGTGAAATCGCAATATGTGAATACAGTAAAACAAAATGACTGCAAAGTCATGTTACTCAGTGTATTATCACACAGTTCCCGATGTCCCCTCTTTTCCTCTTCTCTCTCTTTTATTCATCCCTTGTTCTGCTGTTTACCTCCGTTCTTCTGTTGAAAGTGTTTTGAGGCCAAAATTGATTGACCTCAATCATATTATTTGTAGTTGAATTTCTTGTTAGGGACTTGTGTGCTGACACAGATGGTTGGGGTTTTGTTAAGAACACCCAGATGGTGTATATTCAGAAGTATATGAGTCATATTTCAGTTGATGTGTTACAGTACTGAGCTGCATCCTTCATTCACCCTGGTGTGACAGTGAGGAAAGCCTCACACAGTCAAGTAAAGCAGGTAACACTTTTTCCTATAAACTTTTTTTATTCTGTCTCGGTTTTTTGTCCCTGGATTAAAATTGGTTTCTTGTGTCTTTTCTCTTAATACGGAAACACTTAGAGAAGGCTATCTCATGGGTCCGAGAAAAATCCCTGGCAATGAAGTAATCTACCTAAAAGACACCCTGTTGATTTCTTTCTTATTTAATTGTTCTTTTGTGTGTGTTGGTGTGAGTATAGGTGTGCGGGCCTGTGTGTGTCCTCATTTGCTTCTGTTTGGCTGAGTCGGGAGCCACGTGGGTGCATTTGGTACATTTCATTGACACTCACAGCAGCAGTCAGTGCATTGATTTCCCATTGGTCGGTGCCGGTTGAGTTTACAGAAGGAGGTGCAGAGGTAGAATATCTGCTTTACCTCTTTTTTTTTCCCATCTGCAGCAGCCACACTTCTTTCTTTCCTTTTTCAAAGAAGATAGCAAGAAAGTAACTTTGTAAATCTTTACGAAGGTGACTTTTGCCTGCAGCACTTTAAAAGACATTTAGTAAGAAGTAACAGCGTAGGATCATGTGATGTTCTGGTATACACATGCTATGGGATTCTTGGAATACTGGGAATCATACGGAATAAGTTACAGGAAACAGGCAAAAAAAACATACATTATAACATAATATTACACCAGAGGTAATCTAGTATATCTTGAAATGTAGTGATAAGAGACACAACACAGAAAATGACAGAAATTTCCTAACCTAAATAACCCAGCACCATTCAAACAATACCTGCAATTTATCCTGTTTATACTCAAATCTTGAAAGAAATAACTATTTGTATGGTTTTGCTTGCATCCTATAACCACAAGTCAGGATTGCCTGCACACGACTCTTAACGTGGAGATGGCTGATCCGGCAGCTAGCAGCTAATGGTGCTAACGGCGCGAACAGTGCCACCAATGCTAACGGTACTAACTGGAGGGGGAACCAGAGGGTGGGCTACCGTGTGTCGGGCGGTGTTATCAGCGGTACCACTGCATGAGTGCAGTGCAGAGCGGCGGTGTCTACTAGCCAGTGGGACACACACACCGCTTCCATTCACACGATGGGTATCAAATTAAGTAAAAAAAAAAAAGATATCAAATTAAGTACTCAATTCGTATTGGTTACACTTTTAGGATACCGGTTACGATACCGGTATCGTAAAACGATACCCAGCCCTGCTCACACTACACTCATTCTCCTCTTACAGCAGTATACAGTCTATCCAATGCACCCTTTTAATTAATCACTGTTAATACTTGTATAGGATTTCAAAAGCTCCACCTCCTCCAAAGCATCCACCTGTGGGCTCTTTGAGTCTACCTTCTCCTTTGGGGATGCTAGTATTGTCGCTCCTTTCCCTCTGGTGCTTCCTTGGGACTACTCTATTGAGGAGATTTTTTATGTCTAAATATACATTTTGAAGCCTTAAGTTTAGATTTGTCCTCTTGTCAGTTATCTGGAGTTAGAAAATCCCCAAATGGGCCACAGTGGGGAGATAGCAGCAGAGAAGAGGAAGAAGAATCATCTGACAACCACCGCCAGGGCCAAACATACCTCCTACTCATTTATGATCCTGTATTCTTTTTTATGGATTTAATAACTTTAAAATTACCAAGACAAAATCTGAATGAGTAAAATGTATTGATTACGTAATCTAGAAGCATGTTCACATTGATTTCAGTACAGACAAAGTTTGCTTGGAGACAATATTAAGCTGCCATGAGCAGGAAAGCATCTTCCGGCACTACTGCCCATGACTGTAACCACAAGTAACAAATGAAAGACAGTCACGAGTTGTATTTGGACACTCAAATGGCCTGAACATGCAGAAGTCCACGGGCCTCAGCACTGTTGGGATTTGGCTTCCTTGCTGGTATTGTTGCCCTCAGAGCATGGCTCCTCCTCAGAGGCCATCGCTGTGTACTCCGTCATCTTCTCACATGGAGCACCAAGCCTGGCGGATATGCATGCTTGTTACATGGTCCCATGACAACTCAGTGTGACATCTTCTCTTTCAACTGCGTCTCTGTCGTTTCTTCTCGTCCATGGTCTTTCATCACACTTTCTCGTTCTCTCGCTCTCTTTCTCCCAGAGCTCTTCACTTCAGGGCCTCGCACATGGAGCTTTTTTTCTATCTTTATTCAAGAGTGAAGTCCTTCAGATTGAGAGCATGACTCATTGATTTCACTTCAGATTTTGTAATGCACTCTCATATGCCCCCTGCTTGTGCTTGGATTTCTCCTCAAACTGTATGCTTGCGCTCAGGTATATTGTTGCTTGCAAAAATTTCCTGCTCTCCAGCTTCAGCCCTTCTGCTCACACTTGGGCTGCTTCTGTGTGCTCGTGAAAACATCGGCGCTCTTGTATTGACTTTTGACGGGGTCATTGCTCAAAAAAGTCAAGAGCAGATGAGAAATCCGAGAGCAGATGTTTCAGCACACAGAAGCAGTGCGTCAAGAGAGGGGGCTGAAGCTGGAGCGCAGGAAATCTGCGTAAGCAACAATATATCGGCGTGCAAGACTACAGTTTGAGCGGAAGCAGAGCACATCCAAGTGCAAAAATGGGCTATATGAGTGCGAGGACCGGGTTTTGAGGGGAAGCGTTACAAAAAGTGAGTGTGAAATCAACAAGTCATGCTCTCACGTTGAAAAACCACGCTCTTGAAGAAAGATAGGAAAAAAAGCGCTATACTCGCACTTGTTTTTAACTGCGAGAAAGAGAGGATAGCACATGAGGTTTGTGGCACGCTGAGAAATAATTTCGACTTTTTATTTACACCCTACTTTCTTCCCCTTCCTGTTATACTACAGCTGACATGATCTTTGAGGTTGCATGAGCAGTGTTGGTGTTGGAGACGGCCTCGAGGTTTTAGGTGTAAGTGTTTGTGACAAGCTGACAAATTCAGAGGCTTTGTGTCGCAGCCAGTCTGATGGCCTTTCTTTCTAACAATCGCTTCATGCCTGCTTTTCGTCCTCGGACAGAGCCAGCCAAGAAGGCCCAGCAGACAGCCGTGTTCAAGGCTTAGATAGAGGACAGATGGTTCAGAGGTGGGAAAGGAGACATGCTGTAATCTCAGAGATGGAAGGATGATGTCAATCAAGGTGTCTAGTGGCCCGGCAGAGGAAGCAGGGATGAATACGGCCAGAATTGAAGGATCTTTGGTGTCATAGCAGGAGCCACCCTGTTTCTACTTAGTCTCTCAGAAGAATCAATCTCTCCTGGCTATAAATGCACTCGGTCTTCTCATGTCATCTGGCATCCAACTTTATCCTCCCACCCATCCTCTTTGACCCCTTCTCATCTTAATCATTGCCAGCAGTTGGACTACAAAGTGGCAGTGTCGTGAGTCAGATATTTTCAGTTAGTGTGGTATTCACAAACTCCTTCACACCTGAATTAAAGTTTTGAATTATTTTGAATTGGGAAAATTGCTAACGTTAGCATGCTAAAATGATTACAATCACTATGCTAGCATGCTGACGTTTACCAGGTGTAATGGTTACCATGGTCACCAGCACATTAATGTAGAACAGTGAACAGAGAGTTTAACTAGAACTACTTAGCAGGTGTCCATTATTAAAAAATAAATGGACACCCTGCAGACAATTAGAAACGGGTATTAACCCAGACCTAACCTTTCAGCATAGTGCAATTCAAGTGGTACCCCAGGGTAGGCAGTCTTCTGGAAAAGGCAAAAAAAGAAACTTGGATTTGGAAATACAGTGGTTCTGAAAAGTAAAACCAATGAGGAAGTAGCTTAAACTTGCATTCTTCTGATGGCCGTCAGTGGCCAACTCCCTTGTTTTCATTAACAAAAACTATAGAAGTCAGTGACTCTACTTCTCACTTGATTATGAATTTATGGTCTCAATCGCTAGTTTCACGTCTTCTTCAATACAACGTGGTGTTTAAATACTAAACTACGGTCCCATTTAGAGTAAAATACTTGTAAAGCAGAGTATGCTTCAGGGTGTGGCTACCTTGTGATTGACAAGTCGCTACCACGGACGTTGTCCGGTCTGGCTGGCGTCCATGTTTCTGTGTTACAACTTCAACTCTTTCACAGTGTGTTTTCAGTTCATCAAGGTTAATTGAAACATTTTGGTCACCTAAAAATGTCTTATTCAGCATTCAGTTGTACTTTGCAAAAAAAAAGAAAGAAAGATGGGTGGCGTCACATTGACTACGTCATCGTTATTGTGATCCTGAAGCCGTTATATAGCTGCACTTCTATGAGCATTTACCGTCCTGTTTTCTTTGCACACTTGAGGGCCTGGAAAGATGACATACTGTGAATCGAAGCTCTAAGTCTTCTAAGAGCTTCGCCTTCTGCTAAGCGTAGCTGTCACGTCTGCGCCACAGCGGTGGGCGTGCACAGAAGGCCAATGATTAGAGAGATAGAGGGAAAATAATGCTTGCCCCAAGCTACTGCCATAGCTACCGTAGCCAGTGCTAGCTGCAGCTGTGAGCGGAGGGCAAAACTATTAGCAACATTTTCCCTCCATTCAACACTTTGCTCATATTGACTCTTTTTTTTTCTTCAAGTTTGGTTTGCAGTGTAGGCGGTTCTGGCAGCGCTGGAACAGCAACTTTTGCTGCAGGACACTCTGCCGTTGAATCAGGCCTTCACCTCTCTCCAGGCTAGATTTTCTAAAGCCTGAAAACACAGTCAAGAGCAAGTGCAGACATCTTGATCTGGTGCAAGTCAGGAAGCGATGCTTTTTATATTACCAGCAGCAGCCAGAGTTGAAAAGTACAAAAATAAAGCTGCATTTATAAAAAGGAAAAATACTTCAGAGAACAAGACTAGACATTGATCAATAACAGTAATAAACACCAAAAGTGCAATTAAAATAAAAACAACGAACAAGTCTTACAACAAATTTGCAACTTCGTTCATTGGGCGTGCCACGGTGCTGCATGTTTGCAACACACAATGGAGTCCCTTGTCTTTGCTCCTCAGTCTCTGGGAGGCAGGCAAATAAAAGGGAATTTGATTTCAGACAGGTGTTTTACTCAAGAACCTCTGAGGAGCCTCTCCTGACACTTCTACTTCAAAACCCTCTGCAGAAAGTGAGGTGGGGCTGTCGCCAGCAAGTCCCTACGGATGTGTCAGGGAGCTTCAAACTTTAAAGTATTTATTTATTCATCCATATCTGTTTGTTTGCATATTTCATAGTCTTCTTTCGAACTTTGGGGCTGTGAGCAAACTTCATAATCAGTGAGTTTGTAATTAAAGTAATTTCTTTAAAGATGGTGGTGTAATTTTCTTTATTTGTTACCTGTTTCCCCTGATAACTTCATTGGGAATTCACATAATTCTGCCCTTTTTTTGCTCAAGCCCCAAGTAAGAATTTCAATCCCAACTACCGCCACCATTGCTGTTGGATGTTTAAGATATACTCTGGCATCTGAAATTTATTGAAGCACCATCTTTCAGCTACAGCAAGCACACTCAAGTTTTCTTCAGAAGATGTAGCCTTTCCTGGTTTTTATGATTGCATTTTGATTTGTTGGTTTGATAGGCAGGACGTTGGTGCCAGCCAGGCTCATTTTCACTTGCTCGGAGTGACTGTGTGTAGTAATTTATCATCAACACTGTACTTATGAAATTATTAACACCTTAATAATAGACAGTTAATTCTTGCTTCGAAGACAGGATATCATGCTGTTTTTTCCTGTATATCAGTGAGTCATTTCACTGGCTGCAAGATATTGACTGCCTTGATCATATTTCATCAGGGGTTCCATTTTTTCCCCCCACTTAAAATTACATCCGGTACTTACAATATTTCCAACACGGATAGATCTTCATTTTTTTTACTCATGTATGTCAGTTTTTTACTCTCCACACACAAATTTGACATCAGTCAACATATTAGTTTCCTCCTCTCATTTTCTTTTTTTCGAAACCTTTTTCTCACTCTTTCGCTCCGTTTTCACGCATCAAAAGCGCTTGATGGTTTGACAGGACGGGCCCTGGAAACTTTCTACCTCCCTGTAGACTCTCCGAAGTCTCTGCTCCCTCATTGAACTGTTTTCTGCCCCATTTCTGGGCTTTTCCATGGCAACTAGGAGCCAGCGAGCGTGTTAGCGAGAAGAGTGAGGTCTCCAGTGGAAGCAGCATCTTGCCTCAGACAGCTGTCTGCTGAAAAAACAAAGGAAAGAGGAAAAGCAAAAAAAAAAAGTTTGAGGAAGTTGCTTCTCCCCCTTTAGCATGAAAAACAACTTAAATGGATGCAATTCGCTGCACAATGATCTGCAGCTGCCTTCAGTTAAACCCCTCTCAGTCCTTGAGTCTCTGCCCTGCCTTTTAAAAAAAAAAAACCTCATAGTGCAGAGTTTCACCGCTGTTTAATGCCATTGCTGTGCAGACAAACACGTAACAATGGTGCTCTCTCCTTGATCGGTTCCTAAGCAACCTGTTCACTTGACGCAAGCTGCAACTACTGACTGACAGTCCTCAAAGTTTCATCCATGGGACCCCCCCCAGTGGAAGTAACCCACATTTCACTCTATTTTAAGTGTAATGTCAGATGTAAGGCATTACCAAAACATATGGGTCTCTCCACTCAACATGCATCAAATAGAGCCGGGTTCCCTGGAAAGTCAGCATGTATACTTTCTTCCACGAGAGCCTCTCCTCACAATCCTTAGCCTCTCCTCTCCAGGTTCTTGGATGTGGAGCGACAAGGCGACTTTAAAGTCGGGTTATGCCTGCGTCTTACGTAGGATTACACCAGAATCCCAATGGTTTTAAACAGTCACACTCTGCCACTCAAACCCAGACATTTTCGTTTGGAGCGTTTATTAAAGGGGCTTGGGAGTCTGTGGTGACAAGTGAAGCGTTTTGCAGAAGCGGAATGAGGGATAGGGAAGAACAGAATTTAGCAACTAGGGTTTTCCTTTTTTTAAAGTTTCAGTCTCAAGACTTCCATAGCCTTTGTCGCTGTGTTTAGAAATACTGTCACAAACACAGCCTAGGGACGCAGTGGCCCTGAGGACGGGGAAGGAACAAGCAGTCAGAGGCAATCTGTGAGTGGCGATAGCCATGTTTATATGACAATGTTTCCCTATTAAGATGACTGTATTGGGTTGGAAGGATAGGGACCTCTTCATCTTTAGTGCTTATAACGGGTTGATGCAAGGGCTTGCTTTTTCCTTCCAACATCCAGCATAATTAGAAGGGAGGATGGGTCGTGGATGAGTAAAGAGAAGACGCGAGGGAATTCTTAAAAGAGGCGCTGTCTGTTTGGGGGAAAGTCGTTTGTGCTTTCTTGTGCATATTTACCATATTCTTTCTCAATGCAAAAGATTGGTACAGTTAATTTATGGCAGGGATTACAATATATTTTACTATGTATTTTATTTAAAATATATGTTATTGTGAATATAAATTGTACAAAATGTAAATTGGTCTTTTAGCAGATCCATGTCCGGCCAACCTTGTCTCTTTTATTTTTGAAAAAACTAATTTTGCATGATGACTTTAAAGTCCAATTGCCTTCTTTTCTTATTTTTAAAATGGAAACAATCACTCAGCCGTTAGCAAAAAGCAGTGACTTAGTCAGTTTATCAATAACAACTATCTGAGTCAACGTTAACTGTGCTAAGTTTGGAAATAGCTGAAAGGGTTTGTTCAGATTTTATGAAGTGGGGTTGTATGTATAGTCTTGTGTTCTGCAAGGTGAAATGACTGTTTCTTTGAATGGAGTCCAGTGGCTTTGAAGAGAGCATTATACCGGCTTAAGTTAAGGTTGGTCTGATGGCAAGGTAAAGCAGTTGTGGGCGGTAGCAGCAGAAAAATCCAAATGAGTATAAGTACACACTATATTTAATATGTAGCTCAAGCAGAAGTTCAGTCAGGAAGACACATGCCACACTCTTTGTCATTCATAGTCTCAGTCTCTAATTATCCTTGCCATTACTCCATCAGCTCATTCATCATCGGGTTACAGCAACTTCCTTCTTCTCCACCACCAGTGTCTGGACTCCAGGGGGAATTCTGCTTTAGCAGATATCAGCATCACTACCCCTTGCTTATCCTAATTCAAGATGGAGTCCAATCGCCAAAGACTTTCCACTATTCAAATATTATGCAATTGTAATAAATTATTGTTCAACTCTATAAAAGTCTCTCCTGATTGAAATATCTTTATCGGTTTACTTTGCCATCAGACAGCCCTTTCCGAACGGGAACTAAAGCCGTTATATCACTGTCATCAAAGCCACAAGACTCCTTGCTGACGGGAGTTGCTGGCCTACTGCCGCATTAATTGGTTAGTTTGTTTGGTTTATTGTGTGACTTTTATTTTTGTATTATTTTTATTTATTTAACTGTGTGTGGAATCAGCGTTGAAGTCACTCCACTGAAGAGTTATGATCATTTGTGCATATATAAAAAAAAAAAAAAAAAAAAAAAGAATTCTCCATTCACCAATCTACACACCACTAAACAATGATACAATGACCCCAATGCAATGTGGATGGCAGCATTCATCACCTTGCAAGAACAAAGCCAACAAAGATGGAGGATCCGCAGCACCATCGTATGCCCGGTCCGTGGTGTCCTCGGTGTAATCCAGCTTGTGAACACGGAGAAGCGTTCTCTCAAACTGCCTCCTCTGTCCGCTTCACTGTGTTTATCTGTTCTTTCTGTCACTCCCTGCTCATCGGCCAAATGGTTGCTGAGACTATGGATCCGCTTCATGACAATCCATCATTTATGACAAGTACACACAGTAATCTATTTTAAACAGCAGGGTACGATCCTGATGATGCATGGCAGAAGAGGGTATACAGTATGCACACTCATGGGCGTGTATATTGATAATCAATTTTCTTCATTTTAACCACTGCAGGAATAATGAATCTTAGGAGCCAGGAGAGTTGCAGTCTTTGAACTTATATGCATTGTGATTTTTTTTTTTTGTATTGACACCTCTCACTGTTTAGAATATTGAAAAACTGGCTAAATTGAAACATGATGGCGGAAACTCTTCCAACTAAGTCCATTCAGTCGCCATCCATCTTATGAGTCGAAGCAAAATGGAGTGCACATGTACTGAAATAAGTAATGAAGCAAACACGCCCCAAAGTCCTATTGTATATTGATCTGTCAGAGACAGAGAGAGCTGCAGGAAAAGCAGAATCACGCTGTGTCACATCAATAAAACATACATCTATTGCAACATCTATATTTGTGACTGTAAACAGGAAGACAGAATTAGTCGTGTGACTACAGAATCATTTCATTCAGGGATCAATGTTACAATTAATTGTGCTGTATTTTCTTCTTCGCAGCCTTTCTTGGTTTTACTTGGATTGTTAAAGGACGGTCCTGCAGGATGTTGCCCACGACATTTCAAAATGTTAGATGTCTGTGCTCTGCAGCGCTGTTTCAGGTGCAGTTTAAGTTGAGAGCGGGCTATGAATCAATATGTCTAAAAATTATAAATATATTATTTACAAAGTGGTCTCCAACTCCTTGTCCTCTAAGCATTCCTCCTACCCCATTTAGCCCTTTCCCGGCCTGCCTCTCCCAGTATCCCATCATCACCCTCTCATCCCCGTGCTCTCAGTGGCAGTAAGCCCATGAATTCCAGACCATTCTTTGGAGATATCTGTGGGCTTTCTTCTTGCTCCCAGCCCCTGTTGCTACAATTTCAATCTGCCCGCCAGTTTGAAGGGGCTGCCAGGTGCTTCTGGCTCAACCATATGTCCTCTGACACTCTTTCTTGGGGATGGGGGAGCAGGGGAGGAAGGGAGGGGGATGGAAGGGGGGGGGGGGTTAAAGATGAGGCTTTCTGGAGCTACCTCTGAGAACTACTCTCCCTGAAACTCAGTTGGCTGACATGTGGCAAAAACACAACACACCGAAACCAAACCCTGTCCCTAATCCTCTCTTTGCACCAGCCCCGAGCGGGATTCAGATATAGGGATGGCAGTGAGTTCTTCGGTGGGTCCCCGTGGGGGTCGGAAAAAACAGATCCTGTTTCAGCCAGCCAGTTGGCTCGGTGTGGCGCAGTGACCGCATCGCCATCTTCCGCTCCGAGCCCGTCAGTCAGTCACAGTCTGCTGGTCTGCAGCTCCAGTGGTCAGGCAGCAGTTCATTCTTTTCTTGTGTCTTTGTCTGAATGTTTCTCTGACTGCCAGACACTTCCTCCAACTCTGAAAGCGCAGTCTGTGCCTCTTTCTCTGTTTCCGATCCAGGGCTGTGACTCTGTGCTGAACCGGTCACACCGTCGGTCCAGCTGCTCCTCCCGCCTCGAGGTAAGGCCTGTAAGCCCGGTGATAGTTCTGCTTGCACAGTCGAACACGCACACACACACACACACACACACACGCGCACGCACGCACACACACACGCACACACACACATTTAACCCTTACATACTGTTGACCCGAACAGTATGTAAGGGTTATCTATAGAGATGGATTTTAGATCTACCATTGTGGGTCAAATCAAGGAAAATGGTGGTTTTTATTGAATCTCGAAACTGTGAAGCTGTACAGGCCATGTTTGTGTGTGTTGTTTATGGGACAGTGGTTGACAGAGTTCAAGGGGGACCTCGACACTGTCACGAGAACGGTCTGTGTTCCCACCACATTTGCCCCGGTTCCCCCAGAGACAGACACCTGCTGGTCTTTGAAGGGGGGAAATCTCAAAACAGTGATTTAGTAAAACAACATGGGAGTGATCATACATGGTGCACAAAGGGAACAGACACAAGATCTGCACCTGCAAGCACAAGCACCTGCAATGTAATACAATGATCTACACAGTAACAAATTTGAATCAATTTGGGTTGGGAGGGGGGGCGGGGGGGGGTTCATAACATTATAAAGGTACCTGAGCTGCCATTTCAGTGACTGACATCATGGCAGCAAGATTTAGTGTACAACCTGCTGCAAATGTGGGAAACACATGTGCAAGTTCCACACACGTAAAGTTTCCTACCACTGCTTTGAATGCAGAGACTAGTTTATAATAAGCATTTTATTATGTCATGTTTTGTGTTCTAAGGGGTAAATCTTGATGATTTCAAGATGATTGCTTATGATATCGCAGTGAGGACAGCGTTTAATGGTTGCAATGATTAAACATGGTTATATTATAAATTCCAACAGTTACAGAATGTTCATGTCATTTTCAATTTCAATAAAATATATTTAAATCATTATAGCTTTTGTTTGTATGTCTTATGTAAAACAGGACATGATAATGTGTAATAATAGATGTTTTTCTCCAAAAACTAATGTTGTAAAACTTAAAAAATACACTTTCCCTGCTCTCTGAAACATTTATTAAGGATTAATCATACATTTATTAAGGAGACATAGGATATTTAGACATTCTAAATAGATCTGTAGTTTAAAATTTGGTATAGACACTTACTATGAGGGAACTCTTGTTCTGGGTCAAAATTGACCCGGACCATACTGTGAAGGCATTAAATATGAACAGTATGTCCTTACATACTGTTCATATTTAATGCCTTCACAGTGTGGTCCGGGTTAAGCTCATGCGCATGCACACATCAGCGTTTGAAACCACTTAAACGACAGCTAAATTTCCCATTTGATTTGTATCCTATAACTCTCCGGTGCGAGAAAGGCCGTTGTTTAGAGTTTCACAAAATTACCAACGGCTAAACCACCGAGAGTGACATGCGGGACTGGCAGTCCCTTATTCAGTATCTGCCGTGCCCTTTCCCTTTGTCGCAGCAGCAGGCGCGCTCACTCTCCCAGAGGTCTGAGCAGCCCGGTGATGTCCTGAAGTTACCAGGCCTGCGGGATGTATTGTGACAGACTTTAAATGTGAGGAAGAGGAGGCCCTTCGTCACCCATCACCTCTACGAGATGAAAGGCCCCGAAAGCAGCCAGCCACCCTGCTGGACACAACTCAGCTGTTATAAGTGTTTGACAGGAGTGGCAGGTACTTGACCTTCTCTCTGGCTTCTTCTCTCTCTTTTCTCACACTCTCTCACTCCGTGTCGCTGCTTCGCCACAGGCTGACCACTCTCGCCCCCCGGCCTCTTGGGTGTTGTCAGGGAGCTAACAGTCCCAGTGCGCTGTGGCACGCCCGCCTTTGTCGTTTGTTTATTCCCCTCTATTTTCAATGAATCCGGCGGAGGACGCCTTGTGGTGGCGTGGGTCTTGCGGGTGTGCGGTCTCGCATGCTGTGCATGTGAAGGTGGAGCTTCCCCGTCTGAGGAGAATTTGTGAGTGACTCGATGCCAAAGGTCGGCGGAGTTAGAGGGAGAGGAGAGGTGGGCTTGCTGCTCAGCGGATGAGTAAAAGCAAAGGCAGGAGGTCTCAAATTGCATAAACATCTTGTTACTGATGTGGAGTTACATGAAGATTATGACATTACAACAACATCCACGGGCTACATCAAGGGGGACTTAAAGTGGCAAGCAGGGGAGGTTGCCTACTGTATTCTGAGCCGAGATATCTGCATGTCTGTGTGGGTAAAGGCAGTTGAATTTTTAACAGCCTTGATGCACATTTCCATTTCTCGGGCAGACAGTGTCCCATGTATTCATCTCTCCTAACAATGGCGAAATGTCAGCATACTTTCAGGCTGCTCTAAATTAAACATTCATCCCCTCTGAGTATACAGCTATAGAGCTGTTCCTGCCATCCCCTCCCACACTATTTTTCTATTTTCACAAAGAAGGCTTTGGCCAAATGAGGCACAGGACACTTTCTTTCTCTTTGGACCAGATGGTAAGGATGTAGAGTATTTCTTTCGAAAAAAGGAAGAAATTGGTTTACAAATATGCCAAATGACTATTGTCTGGCTTACTTTCATGGTCGTATCCCAAATGTCCCAGGCCTTGATATGTGCAATGGCCAAGAAAGTTGAAGACAAGGCTTAAGATGGGGAGGGGGATATTTTATTAATGGGAACTATTAATATTCCATCGCAATGGGATGATGGTGTGTTTCTTTTTGCAGAAGCATAATGAATAACTGAGCGCCTCCATGGTACCCGATTCCTCAGCATGAATATTCAGGCGCTGGTGGTGCATCATGGGAGTGTTGAGAGCCTCTTCTCCACCCTTTAGTGGAGCACACACACAAGCGTTTAGTCTCACCTCTCTATTTCCCTCCACACCCAGGCGTGCGACCGAGGCCAGTAGCATCTGGGGACCGACGCCTATAGATCTGACGCCTCGCTCTCAATAACGGCCCTCCACAGAGGCTGGATTGATTGATTGCACCACTGTGGATTTGTGTGGGTTTTTAATTGATTGATTAATTGTGGGCCTGGGCTGGGATGTGATTGATTATGAGTAGTCAGCAGTGGGGCGGAATCGGGCCGTTCAAGCCAACAGGGTGAGAGGTGAGCTCCTGTGGCTTCTGTGATATGCTGGTCCTTTTATCCAAGAATCCCACTTTCATCTCCTCCGCTTGTGTAAAGTCACGCTCTCTCCTTTCCCTGGCCACCTCTCCGGAGCTCCTTTTCTCACTATACTTTCGGCTAATATGTGTCCGTGTTCACATGTGCTGTTGCCTGGAGCGCTGCATGTCCTGTTCTCAGCCAGGGGAGTGTTCAATAATGTCAGGTCTGCAAATGGAAACATTAGGAGAAGAGCAACAAAGGGAGGCGAATAATAGAGAATGCATGTGACAGTGAGTAATGTGAAAGAAAAGAGTGACCCCACTCCAGAAACCCAATTCAGATATGACGGTGAATAAGAAAGAAGGAAATGAGGGTAAGATAGACCAGGAAGGGCCGGCTTTTAATATAGTGACAAACAGAGATTTTCAAAGGTAGACATATCATTGTCAACAAAAGACACACTCTCCCGCTGGGCCAATAAATAACACATTTCTTTGCTTATTTCCATTCCAGCCGACTCAGCTTGGGGCGGTTGGGCTACTATGACCAGCACACAGAACTCAGATCATGCGTCGCAGTCATTCCTTCAAGTTTTACTGAAATCGGATCAGCGTTGTGTCAGGACGCGTGACAGATAAACAGATGAATGAATTAGCAGCAAAACAAACACGGAACAAATGAATTAACCAGAGAGCAAAAGAGCCAAGCAACACAAAGCGGCAAACAACGAATTGAGTGAACAAATAAATGAATTAATGGACAACAGACTCTTTGCATTGGGCACAATCTGTTTGTCGGCCGTCTCCATGAACAGAATCTCCATTCAACACAAAGGTTCAGTCCCCTCCTTTGGTTCTTGAAGGGCGCGACGAGCCTCTTGACAGTTAAAGACTTTGTCTAATCGCTCATCAAATTGGGGATGAAAAAGGAACATGTCTCACGGGGGAAATGTCAGGAGCAGTTGGCAGGGCACAAGCGCTGTGTTTTGTTAATAAATATCCTAAAGCTGCCGCAGGTACGTTCAAGATTAAAGGATAAACTCAAACACAAACACAGAATGCATGTTCATGCATAACTGTCTGAGACAAAGGTAAAAATCTCGAGCATCATTACGTATGCATCATTGTAATCCTACTTCTACCAAATATGCTGCAGAAGCCCTTCAGCTATAGTCTCAATGAGCGAATCAATAAGACATGCTTCAATGTTGGTTAAAGGAAGAAGTTTTGCTTCCTGGTATTATTCGCCAATTCATTCTATCAGGTGTGTTTTGCGTGCTGATTGCTGACGGCCAATGAGAAGGCCTTTGGTCTGTTCCATGATTTCCTACTGCCTCAATAGCTGATAAATGCTGAGGCAATTGTTGTCTTCCTTTTCTTGGAAAAGTCAACATGGAATGAAAACATTTGCACTTGGCACTGTTGCACTTTGTTTCCCTTTTTAAATTGAACATTAAAAAGCAAAAATGACTTTCCTTGCATACAGTACGCTGTTAAGTTGAGCGGCCTTCAGCAGAGATTGTTAAGGGGCCTGAGAATCACAGTGGAGAATCACTCATGGTGTGCTTTCCTGTTTCTGAGATTTCCCAGGATCTCTGCAAAATCCTGCACAATGCTGCTGTCTGCGTTCCCCTTCCTGGAGGGTCCAGAGAGAGATGTTGAAGCGGGCTGCTGCATATCACAGCCATCCGTCAACCACATAATCCCAAATGTGCTGGATGGTATTATGAAGGTGGCACCGTTATATATCAAAATTGCCACATTCTGCTGCGGAACAGACACAAATAAAAAAGAGTCATACTCTGATTTTTTGGTCACCAAGGTGCGATCCAGATGTTTTGGCTTCACTTTGGCACCGCTGTCCATCTTTAAATAGCGTCTATGGTATTACTCAAAAACATTAAAGCGGTTATAATTGTTATTTAGTAGTTAGTAACTAGCTTTTGAACATAGTGGAGCATTTTGTTTGCGGAGCCATAGTCCTCTGTAGCTCTCTATTGTGCTGCATTGTAAGCCCGCCTACCTTTTGGCGGTCCAATCATATGCAAAGTAGTTTCACTGGCATGTTTTTTTTCAAGGATCATAGTGTTTTTCATTACCATATTTGTAATATATTATAATTGTTTTTTTTGTTACGCAATATCATCACTGTTATAATGCATTATAATGTGATTAGAAGATACTCTCAGTGGTTTGCTTGAAGAGAAGAAAAATATTTTTTTTGATTAACATTTTGTGTTCCTGTCTAGAGTTAATGATATTTTTTTACACCTCATTTAACGTAAAGAAGGACAACTTAGTGTGAATTATAATTACATTATAATATATAACAGTGATTATCATGAAAATTAAGAATGATAATGTATAACAACTATGGGAGTTATATGATCCTTGCAAAAAGAAAAGACAGTGAGTGAACAGCAATTATAAAGTCCTATGATACTTGACCTTATATGTCATTGAAAATCCACTCCCACTCCCGAGATCACATCACCCCTGTTCTCCAGAACCTCCACTGGCTCCCCGTCCCACAACGGACCAATACAAAGTCCTTCTCCTCACTCACAAAGCCCTCCACAACCAGGCCTCCTCCTCCATCACCGACCTGCTCCACCACCACACTCCATCACCGACCTGCTCCACCACCACACTCCATCACCGACCTGCTCCACCACCACACTCCATCCCGTGGGCTCCGCTCCTCTGATGCCAACCTCCTGTCTATCCCACTCAGGACCAAGCACCGGACATGGGGGGACAGAGCCTTCTCCATAGCTGCCCCCTCCCTCTGGAACTCTCTCCCCAAACACATCAGAGACTGCACTGACCTTTCTATATTCAAAACACAAATCAAAACCCACCTTTTCAGAAGTGCTTTTAATTTATGACCATTGTATTTTCCACGTTTTTAATGTATAGCTCTTTTATGATGATTTTAATGTTTTGTAAAGTGCCTTTGGGAATTGTGAAAAGCGCTATATAAATAAAATGTATTATTATTATTATTTATTATAAAAATGTAATATATCATATAATGTGTTATGATTATTGTTATAAAGCATTATGAAATATTAATATAGTGCTTAGAACTACAATTATATGGTGCTTTAAGCATATTTATGACGCATTGGTCATCATTGAAAGTGTAACCAAAATCTCTCATGTCGAATTACCAAAACTGTTGGTTCGTGCGTTCATGTAGGATCCTATTACTGAAGCTGAAAGAGAAAATCCATTTCAGGGCCTTTGAAGTAGCCAGGCCGTCACAGCTGGCAGGTTTACATATATCTCGACCGTAGAAATGATGGCCCGATCACATGGCGGTTGACAGCCCTGACCCACACTTGCACCGCTCTCTTGCGTGCAATTTTCACTCTGTCACAGAGTGCGCTGTGGGTTTCATGGGCAGCTGGTGTACTCGCTCGGACACTGCAGACAAGAAAGGTCCTGTCATGTGCTACAATTTAAATCAACACCATCAGCGTATGGCCTTAGGTCTGAGTTCTGATGGATATGCCGCTTGAATTAAACCAGTGTCCGACTCCGATGATGTAGCTCACGAACAACAGTTTGCCAGTGTTGAGTTCTCGCCAACATCTCCCGCGTCCTAACTTGAGGTCGAACTATTTCTTGATTTTTAAAAGTTGTGCCTCTGAGGTTACAGCACGGGCAGCATCAGCAGTTTTTTGCATCAGTAATTTTTCTCAGATGTTGTCACTTTACTGCTTACGCTGTAAAAAATGATACAATTTTGGGTCTGGTTTCCATTCTTCACCTAGTGTCGTTTTTTTTTCATTTGTCACTATTTGTGTGTGGGTTTTTCTAAGATGTCTAACTTTGGTTATCAACATGAACAATTGCCATTCATCAGGTGACCCTGAGACAAATCTGAGACGTGCAGCGTATTTAATGAATGCCTCATTAGTTTTCAACAGGCAGTGGTGGAAGAAGGACAGTTTGAAAATACTCAATTGCAGGTGATTGTCCTGCATTTAAAAACCTACTTTTAAGTAAATATTCAAAAGTAGTATCAGCCAAATACACTTAAAGTACTCATTTTGTAGTAAAAAATGCCCTTGTGACTGATTTATTGTTAAATATTACATGTTTAATACTGATGCAACTATGTAAGCTGCATTTTACTGCTGTAGCTGGTTGAGGTTTTGTCCATTGGTTACCAACGTAAGGTCAGGCCTCTCCCAAGGGTCACCAG
This sequence comes from Ophiodon elongatus, assembly GCA_016806645.1. Taxonomy (NCBI): domain Eukaryota; kingdom Metazoa; phylum Chordata; class Actinopteri; order Perciformes; family Hexagrammidae; genus Ophiodon; species Ophiodon elongatus. The sequence continues at coordinate 124,762 of JACSYO010000356.1, forward strand.
AGAAATCTTAAGGGGCCTGTGAGATGATTAATGGAAGAGAAAAGACCAAAAAAAAAATGTCTATCATATTTTTGTGAAATATTGGATGTATTTCACTCTTTTGGCCTGTAAATGTTATTTAAATGAAACCATCTGAAAACTGTTTTAGGGGAAATCCGTGTGTTTTGAATTTTAAAGGTATAGTTTGGATGTTTTGAAACGGGGTACTAATCTATAGTCACCAAATTATTATATCTGTCAAATACATGTAGCACGGTAAAAAGTACAAAATGTATACCAAAGTACAGTTCTTTCCGCCACTGTCCATCAGTACCTTTGTCCAGAGCTTGTGTTCACAACAACTTATGTCAAGTGTGAGATTTCTGTTGTGTTTTCAAGTGTTTGTCCTGTGTGGCTGGAGGTGCATCAGGCCTTGGCTTTGTACAGCCGGTAGGTTCCCTATGGGGCCCAGCAGCAGCAGCAGTAACGGAGTGAATGCTACTAACCCTTCTTGCTTCCATTAGAGACAGAAACTAGAGGATTACTGCCAGGGGCAAGGCTAATGACTGTCATGGCCAGAGAAAGCCGATTTACTGAAACCGTGGCAGGAAGGCGTGAAGCCAAAATCTCCCACTAAGACCCAGTGTGAGGGGCCTTAATAAAGGAGACACTCTGCTCTATCGCCGGCTTTCTTCAGAGAAAAAGTTGTAAAAAATCACAAAGAAGAGTGTAATATACGAATCTCTCTCTCATGTTCTTCTCTTGCAGTCTTTGATCAAAGAGTAAAAAAGCAACAAAAAAAAAACGGGCAGAGAGGCGTTTATTGGAAATAAAGACAAACAAAGAAAAGGACTTCCAGATCCACAAACCAGACAAGAAACTTGTTTGCGGCCTAATCTCCTTCTGAGAATATTGAAACATGCTTCAGAGGCACAAGCAGAAATAAATAGTCCAATAATCAGTACTTACTCGTGAGACATAAATCAGTAAATATGACAATAAGTGAGCGGGAGGATACAGCCAATGTTACAATAACAACACAGCTGTGAGCGCTACGTGATACATATGATTAAATGTTAATGCTGCTCGAGGCTCCATGCGGAGACTTGACGACGTTCATGTTTCCAGAGTATTGGTTTGGTTTTGCAAATAAAAGTGTTTTCCTAAACTAGGACGTAATCATTGAAACCAGAGGACACATGATGGGAAGTGTGTGTGTGTGTGTGTGAGGAGGGGGGGGGGGGGGGTCGTTACACATGAAGAGGCTTCTTCTTTTTGTGTTTCTGTGGCACGTTAAGGAGCAATACCCAGTGTGAAACACAGCGCTGGATGCCACGAGAGCCGTCCCCGCTGCCGAGATGCCTTTATATTCCACACGGCACCATCGAGAGACACTTCAGCTCGGTGACATTTAAGAATATCTGATCTGAGGAATTTCTTATCGTTTACTGCCGCTTCTCTTTTTCCTTCCGTTCTCTCTCTCTCTCTCTCTCTCTCCTTCTCTTCCACCCTTGGAGTTTCCTCCCCTGTTCTCTTTCCTGTCTAAATAACACACACATTCACACACACATTCACACACACACACACACACACACACACACACACACACACACACACACACACACACACACGCCTGGGTATTGATTTGGCTAGTTCAGAGTGTACAGGGGCAAGGGAGAGCACTCATGGAGAAGTTTGTACAATTGATCTCTGGAGGGCTTGAAACGCAGGACCCACTCAGTCTCTTTCTCCCGCAAACTCTTCCGCTCGCTCTCTTCGTCGCTCTTCTTCTGCCCTTTTGTTTCCTCTGGCTGAATATGCATTTTTTTTTTTGGATTAGAGTGAAGGAAAGGAGGGAGAGGAAAAGGGAGGACATTGCTGTTCTGAGTCTCCGGGTATTGGATCTAAACTGTGGAGTTTGTGCAATACAAAAAAAACAAAAAAAAAAACTCTTTTATCCTCAGAGGAAGTATCTTGGTTGACTTGGCAGTAGGATTTATGGATGTTAGACAAAGTGTGTCAGCTTGCAGATTAGTGCTTTCTCCAATGCCTCTTCTTTGAGGAAATCCATGGTGCTGTAGTTCAAGATTTAAAAATGGAGACCATGCACCTTTCGAATTTATTCTTTTGTGTCCCTGCTACTCTCTGTTTAGTTAAACACACCCTCTACCTCTATTTTGTTCCGCTTATTCACAATATTCAAGCGTGTGACGTCATCCGGCAACCGTGTCTTCTAAAGAAGCTATAATCAGCATTATGGGTCACGTTACTACTTTTGTATAAAAGGGTTTGCTTGTCGAGTTGAAGCCACATGCAGATGCCACCTGACTCTGCAGTTCCCCAGCGCTCTACAGTGCTTTATAGAGTCGTTCAGCTCACTGTTCAGCAGCTTAACATCATCGTGAAACATTCAGCAGCTCGAGAGACAGATATTTCCCTCATGAGCCGGTGGAGACCGAAAAAATCTGTTCAAAGCGTGGTGAATATTGGACTTTCATTCGCCGGGTGGACAGAAACATGACATTAATCCAAATGCATGCTGATACTGCTCTGTATCTGCTGGTTGTGTAAATATGTGTAAATTAGCACTATCACCTAATTAGAATCAATATCTCGATTGATTTCCACGTTTACGTCGGTGACCATTACTTAACGTTATTTTTTTATAATACCAAACTGCACAGGACTCTGTCCTCACAGTGGAGCTTGATTTAATTCATCATTGATTATTGATTATGACTTAGTAACATTTATTTCTCATGCAGTAGTTTGGAACTGATCAAACAATAGTATTTCTGTACATCTGTTGCGACTATCACATGAAATACTATTATTAAATGATCTGAATGACACTTCTTTGGCTTCTATAATTTCGTTCGGGCTTGTAGAGAGGCAAAGTCCCGCCCCTTCCTGTTGACCATGTGTGAAGAAATATGTACATTAGTCAACTGCGAGAGACAAATCATTTTTTTTATCCTGTTTGAATTCTGCCATGAATTACACATATGCTCTTTGTCGAGCATTTCGTCGTAAAACTGTTGTATAATACTGTGAAAAGGATGAGGGGACAGGATTTAAAGATCGGGAAGCGATACCGCCAATTATATCTTTAACAAATAAACGTTCTGTCATGTGACGCAGTTCCGACCAGTGACCACGCTCGGTAGCTTTTCAAAACATCTGGCTATTGACAAGTAAGGAAGTGCTCTACTGATATATACAGACATTTCTAAAAGGATTCTCGGTTCTTTCTTTTTTCTTGAGTGATGATATACTAAGTATTATAAATATTGCATTTGGATACTTGTTGATACCAAGTATTGATATGAGTACTTAATAATACCATTACAATGCTAACTATAATTTTGAAAACATGTTTCATTTTCATCAGATCACTTTCTGATTGTAACAAATGAAGTATATAACATTATGTTGTTGCTGACATTTTAACATTCTACTTTGTGTTTTCCTGATACAAACAGAGCATAGTTTACAGTAGGAATGTCAGTAATTAATAATAATGTAATAAGAAGAACTTTGACCGTAATTTTACAAGTACATGAGCACATTTTCGGACCAGTATCGGTGCATTATAGAGTATAATGTGCTTGGCTTTGACATTATTTTTCAATATAAGGACACCTCGTTGTTCTTTGTTACATATCACCTCAGTAACTATTTTTTTTCCTTCAATTTAAAAATATATTATATATCACAAGCTGGAATGTCTTTGTGGCCATCTGACGTCTGACTGCATTTTCTCTGAAATCCTTGTATATTTGTGAAGGAGGAAAGTCTGGCTAAGGATTAGGGGAGAACAGCAAACTGCCAAAATCTGCACAGCCTGTCAGATTTAAAAAGAAAAAAAAAGAGACAGGAGAGGAAGAAATGTCAAGAAGGAGACTGCAAATGAGGCTTGTTTCAATAACGGGGATCGATGGGGATGCAGGAAAAGATGTTGTGTGCATCGACGATAAGTGTCCACGGGCAAACTCAGGAGGGGAGGTTACAGGGGGATATGCAGTGTGTGTGTGTGTGTGTGTGTGTGTGTGTGTGTGTGTGTGTGTGTGTGTGTGTGTGTGTGTGTGTGTGTGTGTGTGCGTGCGCGTGCGTGCGTGTGTGTGTGAGAGAAATGTAGATAGAGAGGGGCCCACAGGAGGCTACATAAACAATGTTTTTTTTAACTAGTTTTCCAAAGCACTTGAAAGTCTTGAAAACAATGTTTCTAATGAGGAGGAGGCCATTGGCTTATTGGAGAACAGACAAAGTGTGAGATAACACATTAAAAACAAGCCATGTTTTGGGTACGTGTTGTATTTCCATCCCTTTCGAAATCGCATTTCCGCTTCATCTGAAGCCTTGATGACGACCATTCATGGCTTCCGTATTTAGTGGGGAATCTCCACAGGCTTGGTAATTATTTTTAGGCTGTTGCCCTTTGTGTTATTCAGTTCCCTAGCCCGGACCTTTCGCAGGAAGACGTGATTGTTGGGGACAGCCCTTCAGCAGTTGTCCATGTCACGGGGCCTTGTGGGGGATGCACTTTTCACAGCAAGACCCATCATGGAAGACCAGCCCCAACAACTGCAGTCGCTCTATTCACGATAACCTTCATTTCAGAAGTGTATTATTTATTTGCACTTGAGCATGTACATGTAAAAATATATATTTTTTATATATACATGCATACATTGAAGTGGAGATTTGTGAAGCAGAAAAAAACCCAGGTATATTTTCTCAGCCTTGATGTCAGCTGTGTTGCTCAGCGCCTTCTGTCAATGCTTCCAGCTCACACTGTATAACAACGGCTTACTGAGTGAGACCAAAGAGTTCCTGTCACCTGTTACCTGTTTGATTTGGTTTTATAATGACTGAGACCAGATGAGTCCACATTGTAGAGGACTTTTAAATACAGTATATATATATATAAGGACATTTCAGGCTGTGGAACCTTGGGAGTTTTTTTTTGTTTTTTTTAAGGAAAATAGTGCAGATATTCAGACATTTCTTGATGGCTGTCACTGCGTGTTTATCAGTGTGTACTGATGTGTTCACACTGACAATAAGACAGATTAGTTGCCACAGTGGCAAGATTTATTTTCTCTTATTTCTTGCATGCCGATGGCAGTAGGAGGAGATCTCCTCAGTGTTTCACACTGCTTGCCGTCCTGTGTTAAAAATACTCATAGAAATGGTGACACTGAGCCGTCCTGGCATGTCATTTTTTGGGGTCTTTGGGCTCTGTGCTGAGAAACGGCTGGAACCCTCCCGTCCTCTCATCGATGGAGGAAAGACATGTTGTTTGTCATCGTTGTCCACCTGGCTCATGTGCTTGTCATGAGGTAATCTTCCTGCGACTCCGGATGAAAGCATACAGATGTACAGTAGGCCTTCACCATGTTGGAATGACATCAACATATGGGGCATTTCAGGGTGTCCTACTATCCTAATTTAATACCGTGCCCTGTGCGATCTGGGTGAGAGGGTCACACGACGAGGTGCTGGTACTTCACACAAGTAGAACTCAAGCATATTTCTCAGAAACACTTCCAACACTCCTCTCTTCTCCCCGTGGCTTTTTTTTTTTTTTTTTATCACAACAATGGCGTTGTTGTCTCCAGGTAATGATTTTTAGATACTGACATGCTAATGTAGCGTCAAATTGTTGCATCTGTTTTGTGCTTTTGATAATTGATGGTGACGGTAATTGCCTATTCTGTAGAAGTAAAGCCTTCGTTGCGAAATGTAACACTGCCGCTAGAGTTAACACCGCCATCCTTTAAGGTAATGTTTGCTAAATGAAGATGGAGTTGGCCAACGGCACTAACAAGCCCTTAACCCAAAGGTCCTGTCCTCTCCGTCTACTGTCTGCTGTGGGGCTCCTGAGCCCGTTATTCACACCGAGGCACATCCATCTTCTTCTTTTCTTTCTTTTTCAAATTACTCGTCTTTAATTCGCACTCCCCGTGTAAATGAAGTGGGTGTGAGAGGGCGGGAAAGCGTTGGGCTGATGGATCTTATTAGAGGTGTTGCATTGATAATCAGCGACGAGACAACAAGATACGGGGCGAGCGAGGAGGTGAGAGGGAGAGAGAGGGAGGCAGGAACGGAGGGGGGTGTGGGGGGGACAATGGCGACGTCTCTATTCACAGTGGCAAGGTGCCCTTGAGAGGATGGAGACCGAGAAAGACGGCGAGAGGAAGTGAAAAGAGATGGAGGAGAGTGTTGAGCTGTCGCAAATGTAGCTGTGATGTCACTTTGGTTTATCTCCATCAGTGCGCCCAGCCGTCCAGCGAGGCGACTCCACATGTGTGAGCTGAGTGAAACTCCATGTTTACGAAGGGATAAACGTTTGTAGCACTCTCCCTCCCTCTCTCTCTCTCTCCCTCGCCTCCACTCCTTACCGTGGCCGTCCTCCGGTCCTCCATTTAGGAAGTGAGTACACATCTTAATTTATAAATCATGGAACTCCCATATCTTCCACTTAGCCTGTTTGGTTACATTAACCACGCTATTCATTTGCTTTTTCCTTTTTTTTTTTTTTTTTACCCCTCTGGTTTTCTCTTGTCACTACTGAGGGAAGAATATGTTTTTTATTGTGTATGTTGATTGTCCTGTTTACTGTTTAATAGTGTGCACACAGTGTGCACCGTCAACTCCGAAACATCTACCAGTCTCTGCCTTTTCTCAACATTGCACCCCGTTCACTCAGTTGCACTGCAGGTTCAGCTTCATTACATACAATGAAGAGAAACACTTTGACGGGGGACCGGCTGCTCGGAGGGGACAGGCTGTCTGTCATCCCTCAATAGGATCATCTCCACCTGCTGATGTGTTCGGCCTGCAGGAGGAGTACGGGGGAGGAGGAGCGATGGAGTAAAGGATGAAAGGCAGGTACAGGCCCATTCGATGACATGGAGGACTAAGAGGATGATTTTTTTTTTTTTTTGAGAAAGCCACACATTATGTCGAGATGGAGCATTGGATCTTAATCTTCATATAGAACAGCAATGAGGTCATGTGCTTCATATTATTCTGCAATTTTAGCATTTGAGAGCTTAAATTATACGGCCCTTTGAGGGATTAAAAAAGTCTTGAATTTTATTCACGAAAGCCTATAATATTGTTTCTTGCCAGCTGCAGACAGTAACAAAGTTATGATAATATATAGTACAGTACAGTTATTTAATTTGTATTGTATATGGTCGTGGGTTGTCGGGAGACGTAAGACTTGTGTGATGTTTGCATGCATGAAGCTGTTTATTCTTTTTTTTGGAGCAGTTTCAGTGTTTGATCAGACACTCACAATAGTTGGAAACTTCTAATGGGCAAGTGTTCATTTGAGCTAAAACGTAAATGAACCTATATAGTCATACGTTAATCAATCCATCAACCGTCTGCCATTTATCTGGGTACAGGTCAAATTAATTAATAAATTATATTACTAGGAACTATTATTATATACAGCGGGGATACATGATAAAAGTGTGATAGACATGTCAATAAATGTATTTACTTTCATACATATTTAGCTATATCCCCAACTGGTTTTCCATCATTCTTCGACCATTATGATTCAGAAAGAAACAGGTCTTTAACTGCATGCTATGTCAATTTAATTTGGTTAACGCTGCAGAAACCCTAATCCACATATCTTTAAACTGACTACTTCTAGACTAACAAAATAAATAACATATATAAATATCCATTATTGTCTCTGTCTGGAGAAGGTTTTGTAACAACATTTCATTTAAAATGTACATAAAATATAAAACTACGACAATTAACAGACAAATTCAAAAATGTCTGTGGGTATGAACTCATGACACCTGTATTTTTAAAATCCTGCTCACAGTCCTGGGTGGGAGAGTGACAGTGAGCGTACTCGTGTTGCTGCCACCCCTCTCGTCTTGTTGTGGTGTGAACAAGCTCTCACGAGGCTAACTTTTCAGAGTTGGGAAGTTGAGTCGAGGTGATGTGGGTTCAGGGAGGAAGGAGAAGCATTTGGTGCTTGTTCTGAAGGTATTATACACACCCTGGTACACTGCATGCTAGAGGAAACACACTGAGCCTATGAGCTGGGCTTTATTAGATCCAGGCATAAAGCGATGTCGGTTACAGCTGGCGTGCAGACTTTATGTAATCACACAGCCTGAGACAGTCAAGCAGCTACAAACACACACATGCACTCTGAAGAAGACCTGCACATTTGATATTACAGTAACTGGATTGAAAACCACGTGTCTCCAGTTTGGGTGATTAATATGTTGTTGTTGTTTTTTGTTATTGTCCTTTACTGTCAGATTATCCTTCAACCTGATTTATACAATTTTATAAAAATGTATATGGTTCATAAAATTGTTGACGTCACAAAATGCGCTCTCATCAAGCTATAATAAAAAGTTGACATTGTCGTGTCACAATCGCACACTGATGGAAATTTACAGACAATAATAATACTTTATAATGATAATAATAATACATTTTTTAGAAAATATTACTTTGCTTGTCCGGAATATGATTTATGAACATGAATTACAACACCCAGCTATATAATAATATGTATATTTTATTGACAATTTTCAATAATCAGCAGTTGATGTTTGTCAGACTATTGTGAAAAAAAGTAACACTGCGTTATTTTGTGAAACTGGTCCTCTATTTGCTAAAATGTACATTAGGCTCAAGTTGGTCACAAGCAGCAGCTCTTAAAGAGACAGTTCACCCCAAAATCTAAAAATACATATTTTCCCTCTTACCTGTGGTGCTCTTTATTGATCAGGATTATTTTTGGTGTGAGTTGCCTTGTTGTTTGTCCGTAGAGATGTCTGCCTTCTCTCCAACATAATGCAACTACATGTCTCTTTCCAGAAATCATGACCCGGTTAATCAAGATAATCCACAGACCTCGTAGTGAGCAGTTCCATGTGGGAACTATCTTCTTTCTTCCGAACAACACCCGCCAACCTCGTCGCCCCACAGAAGGAACCGTGCATCAACTCGACGAGAGGCTCGTGACGGAGCGAGATTTAAACATTAATGGCGTCCGCCTCGGCTAAACTGCAACGTTAGCTAGATCGGGTGAGCTAGCAGTACACAAGCACGAGCCTCTCGGGTTATCTTGAGTACCCGGGTCATGATTTCGGGAAAGAGACATTGCTGTTGAATTTTTCAAATGTATGTTTTTGGCACTTTTAGCACCACAGGCCGAGTGCAATGCGGTCTACATATTCTATTGGAGAGAAGGCAGACGTCTCTACGGCCCACATCTCCAAAAATAGGCAACTCACACTAAAACAGTCTAGATTAATAAATTGCACTATTCAGGTAAAGAGGAAAAAATATTTTAGATTTTGGGGTGAACTGTCCCGTTACACAATGTGACACACTTCCTGCTTCAGCTGCAGGTAGGATGTTAAAAGACATGGGAAGTGAAGGAATAACCACAGTGATTGCAGTTCATCCTGAGTGGGACAGGAATGTTTGGCATTCCAGCCAAACGTTGTTGATTTATTTCATTCAAATGGTTCATGGTCAGCTCCGTATAGCCCTAGATCACCACGGCAACCATCTGCCAGATAGAGAGAGGGCATGAGGGTCTTGGTCTCATGTGTGGAGGATGTTGTAGTAATAAGGTGAAGACGACAACAACAAGGAGACGTACAAGGCGATCAAGTTTCCCTCACATCATGCATCTATGTGCCACGTCTCACAGGCCCCGATATAACAGTGTTTTCTCTCAGTAAATTACACATGAACAAGCAAGGTCATCCTATATTCGCTGAGTACACATAATGTCATTACATATTTAACACTATTTCACAGTGTGTCTCTCTGACTGTTGCTATCTGTGTCTCCGTGTCTGTTGTGCTGCCTCTCGCTTTCTGTTTCTCTCTATTTAAAAAAAATATATAAATCTTTCCTCTGGAGGAGGTTAGACTAGCAGAAGTCCTGAGGGAGTTGTTACCTGGATTTAACTCGACCAGCTGCTTCCATGATCATGATTTCATGACTATTAGTTACTTGAAAGGCTAATCTAATCCGCTGGTTAATACTGATTCTCTTGAGATGGTAACATGAAATTAGAAACACCAAGGCAACATTATTTAATTGGATCTCTTATATTAAAACGTCCGTATAAAAAAAAAAAAGAAGAAAAAAAGAAGCGCTGCAATATGTTTGCCTTATGCCCGGCCAACACTGTGTGCTGCCTGCTTTTTTTTGACAGTGTTGGATTGCATTCTTGTCATCATTTAATGATCTGTTTACAATTTCTGACAGGAAGTCGTACATCAAGAGCACATTTTGTCTCACAGAGACAAAGACAAAGAGCACTACTTCACAACTTAATACCGAATCAAGGAATAATGAGTGTTCATCACAATTAATGTCAATTTGTTTTTTGCATTTTTGAAAACATACCTTTTCATCACCAGCATTTGCTCTTAGCCACCATCAGCTGTAGTGTTCTTCATTCTGACGAAGCGTTTGTCCTCGCATTTTGTTTCGCGTGGTGAAACATCAAAGCTATATGGAGGGTCTGTACCTTTTACAGTACGTAATGGAGCAAAATGTCATCTTGTTGTATTTTATGGTAGTCTGTTTGATTGGAATATCTGCGGATTGAAAGCGTTTGCCATTCATTTTCTCCCTCTCATGTTTGATACAAGGATTCTAATTACAGAATGATGCAGCAGATAAGTCAGGGGGCACTTAGATATCTTTTTTAGTTGATTAATGGGCCTCGTGACATTTCTGTGAAGTTGATAGTCAAGAATATCTTCAAATGTTGGCGGAAGAAAACGTGCAGGCTGATTGATCGCGCTCATTGATTTCCATCCGAGGCGCTCCTCGACGTCTCCCCTAGTTGCCCATTAACTGAAATGTGTGAGCATATGTGTTTGGCGAGTGTGACTGTGAGTTTTATTTTTTCCGAGGAGAAAAAAAAACAAAAAAAAACAGCCCTTCCTGCGTCAGTGGAGCGCGATGCGTGTGTACGGCAGCAAGTTGTGTCTCCGCGCTGACACAAATGCTACGACACCCTGCTCTGCAAATGTCAGTCCCATCCAATTAAATGGTTGAGTGATGCCATTGCCCACAAGGGGATCCCACCACCAAAGTGCTCTGTTTGTTATCAGTTTTGTTTCCTGTTTTTCCCCCCTTATTTCCGGAGACACTTCATAGAGCGCAGTGTTGTTCGATCACGCCCCCTACAGTACATTCAGTGACGGAAGACCCGTGAGCCGTTACGGAACCGTGTTTGGTGCTCCGGCGGCCTCATGCCGTTTCTGTGATTCTCCTGGGTCACGTCTGTGCTTGGTATTCATTTGCAAGCAGTTTTGACCACCTACACATTGGCTATATTTACAACAATGTCAGTCTGCAGTCTGCAGCGTTGACTTCACTGTGATTATTGGTTGCTCTGCTCGCTGTCAAGCACCCCGCTTTATACGGCTCGGTCGCAACTGATGAAATTCATCCTTGCTGTTCAAGTGCAACCTACAGCAATAGATTTTAGTCCCAGCTGCCTGATCATAGATTAGTGAACATTGCACACACACACAGTTATTTTTCCATTTACTTCTGTGCTCTGTTTGTCCGTGACAGTAGCCAGTTAAAACTCTGCTGGTACTGCTGCCTTTTGTTGCCTTGGAGATTGGGCTAAAAATGAGCTTGTGATAGAAATGCAAAAGGAATATCTTTCACATGATAAAACATAATGTCATATAGTATCACTGCTTGGGATGGTGGGTAAATGCCTGAAAAAGCTCAGCTACACGGACATCTCGGAGCACGTACTAGTTCCTCTGATATTCTCAAGGAAAAAAAATTATTTCACATAGACTACAAACCATAATGTGTTTGTTCTTGGCTGGCTGTCAAAGCAAAGAGGGGTTATTGGCTGAGGAGGAGCGTGTGCTTGTGTAAATCCCTCCTTACCCGCCACAGCCATTTCCACATATTAATTAAGCCAACTTACAAACCTGCTGCTTCGAGTAACCGTGCCAATCTGCCACTCTAACAACAAGAAGATAAGGCGTAGGAGAAATGTTGCAGGCTCTCTCTGTGTCTTTTGAGGGAAGTTCTTAATTGGTGAACGTATAAATGATACCATAAGGTGCTGCTTGGATCTCCAGGCAGACTCTACAGATGCTAGGCCTGGTCTTGCCCTTTTCTGTTGGAGGAGGATACACGTTTTACACCCTCACTAAACTCATTAGCCAAAGTCCCTCGCACTTCTGCATGAAGAAACTTGTTGAACTGTTTCCTACACTGGGCTCGGTGTACTCACCATTTATTCCCTGGGAAAGTAACACTAAGAAATGGATTCAGATAGTCATTGAAAAAGGACAGGACTCCGTGACACCATTGGCGGTTTATAGTTCACTAAAAGGAATTTGATGTTCATTCCAGCATGTTAGCAGTCCGACTCTCCAAAGGCTGAACGCTACATTACAGGGAAATGTTTGGGAGAGGGGCTTCTCTTTGGGTCAGTGGGTAATGCCAAGAAAATGTTCAGAGTTTGACATTTATTCAGGGCTGGTCTTCCATCTGCTCTAAGTACTCTCTATGCTAGGGAAGTTAAGAGGCCACAAATGTCAGTATTTAAGAAATGTATCTATCCGCCACACATATTAAAACTCATTTGTAGACAATGCAAGCATATTGAACAGTTCTTTTAAGACTTGATGAATGCATGCTGTGGGTATTGTGAGGCTAATTTTATGAGGATGTGTGCAATGAGCCAACAGTGGCAGACATTCAGTGGTCTAACACTGTTATTTTCTGGCTGAGTTATAAAATGTTTGCTAATTGGCAGAGCAAAGGTCATGCTGTTCTTGGCTTGGAATTGCTCAAACACCTTGGGACAACTTAGCTTCCCGCTAATTCCATGTTTGAGCTAAATGAGTAATTCATCTTTGTTTTCTTTTTTTAAGCTTTGCTGCAGCAACATTACAACTGAATATAAAAGGGAAATGGACATCTAAAGGACAAATCCACATTTGAAACAAACAGGTGCCTAAAATGCCTTTTTAGGCCTTTTGGATCACTCCGCTGGTCATATTGTGCACTGAGTTAACAATATATGCAAGAAACATATACAAAAACTTTTTTTTCATCTGTTTTCTATATGCAAATCCAATCATCCTTTCTTTCTGTAAAACAAAATATGAAGTGTAGTACTGCATTATCAACACATTTGAACCAATAGCATCATCATCCATCCATCGATCAGTTTCAACCATCCCCTGTAGCTCCGAATCACGCTACATTCTGATCCCGCCCACTCTTTAACGACCCAATCAAATGCAAAGAATTTATTTTTAATCCCTCTTGTTGCTAAACACCGCTCAAATATTCTGTTTCACTGGGACTTTAAAGAAGATGAAAATATGTTGAAAATAGGCATTAAACTTTGGATAATTTTGATAAAAATTTAAACAAACGGTTGTTCCCTGATCACTTGTTTTTGTTTTAGATTTAAACAAATATTTAACAATATGAGGCGGTGATTTACAGGGATTTTACACTGTAAATCACAGCTTTTAAAAACAATTAGGAGTCACCGTTTATATATTCTTCTCTCCTTCAATAATTACTTTTTTTTTTTAAAAGAGACAAAAATACAATATAAATCACACACCAAATGTATTATTTATATTTGAAATAGTTTTGGTCCCAAAAGGAGAAGAATTGAATTAAAATGTACGTTTAGTCGATGTCCCCACAGTGTTACATGCCAGTGGAGAATACTTTTGGAACCATTTATTCCCCATACACTTTGAATTTTATATGGTTTTCCTGTCCAGAAAAGTGACGTTAGATCATTATTAAACCACATTTGGCTCCAAATATTTTAGGTGGGCTTTTTTATTTGGGCCCTCTGCAGTTTACTCAGCGGTTAGAACGAAGAGGTTTAAACACTGATTCGCCAGCTTGTATGTTCAGCAGATATTCTGTGATCCAGATCCAATGGTGCTAACCCCGAAACTAACCTTCTATTTCTATTGCGACGCTTTAAGAAGAGCTTTGCATAAGCAACACAACTGTTAATATTACAGCTTGTTATAGGCATTATTGTGAAACACTTGGCACTGAGCCAGGAACCTGTTCCCGGTTAAATCTGCACACAGTTTGATGCTAAGATTCCAGTTTCTTTCAGCTGTTGCTCAGAGGATCTTTGTCTCTTTCTGCCCTTTCAGTTGTCAGTCTGGTTGAACCATTGTACAGCGTTTTGTTCTCCACCCCCAAAATAACATCTATTTGTAATACAGAGTTTTTACATCATAAAAGCATGAAAGACAATTAAAAAAGATATAGAGTAGTTCTCTCAGACATGTGACTGTAACGAATCAAGCTTTTGAGGAAGGCGATCCCAAACTTTGGAACAGCAGCATAAACCTGGCAAGGTTTCTTAAAAAAAAAACACACAGCAATAAAAAATGCAAAATTAACAATTTTGATAACAAATAATCATTCTTCAGCCAAGCAATGTAAACGGTTGCCAAGCAACACTCAGACGCAGTGGTAAGCATACTAAAGATATGGGGTGATTATTGACATTTATCTGGATATTGCCATTGTGTAATTGAAGTAGTCATCAATCACCACATAGTCTCTTTAACTCTCTAATCTCAATTTCTTGACTTTGACAGCCTTTTAAATTCTCTCTCATTAATTTCAGTGTGTCTTTTATTTTTTTGTATCTTACTTCGCCTAATAACTCAAAATCCACAACAAACTTTTACTTTTTTAAAACAATAGGTAACTAATTGGCAAAGTGATATTGTCATAAAGTCACGGCTGCTTAGCCAATCAAAATCAAGGATCTGAACTATCAGTTTTATAAATAAAAACCTTTTCACATGTGGGGAAAATATATAAATAGAGGTTTTCACAGCTGAAGTCAAGTGATGCCAGGATGCAAGAAATAATTTTGGTCATATAAGAAAAAATCTATCCACAAAGTTGAATCAATAGATGTTACCAGAAACAATGATTAAGTAGGAAAAAAAGATAGAAATAATCCAATTATATATTCTCTCTATCACACAGAGAGTAATTATTTTTACAGAAAATGCAGCACAATACTGTGATAATGTTTGAAATGTATTTATTTCAATGTTTAGTAAAGTGTTGCAGTGACAGATGACGTTCCTCCTGAGAGAATCAGCACGTCACACAATGAGTCATTAGATAAGAGTTGTCTTATGTTCCGTGTTTACCAAAGCCAATGTATTGTTCCCATTTCTAATTATTAGGGAAAGTCTTTGATTGTCAAGACATCCTAGACCCACAAACCACACAGCAGGGACTGTGTTTTTCTTCCCTCTGCGAGTCAGTGCAAATAGATGATGGTTGTGCAACTGTGTACATCTGTCCACCTCTTTCTATTCCTGTAGGTTCATTTCTTATTCATGGTGTACAGTATTCGTATAGGAAGAGGTTTAGTTTTGACTTTATAACTGGCCGTGAGAGGCATGTTGGGAGTGGGCACACATTACAACACATCGTCATAATGAGCGATGCAATGTTTTCACGATGTAACAAATAAAGACAGAGGATGTGCATTATATCTAAGTGCATTGATGACCTTATCTGCCTCTGGATTCCCTTTTGGATGATATTTCAGATGTCTTTTGGGAGCAAGCTCATCATGACCAATGTGCTCTTGTGTGAAAACATTAAGTTGATGTTCCTGATATGATTGAAGGAAACCACATTAGATCTGACTTGAAGATTTAAAAGCAATGACTTAGACAACACGCTGAAGTAGACAAATGCAGCGAGTCCCCGAGGGGTTAAGAAGCGTCCGTCAACTGTCTGTCTGCGCCTCAGCCTCCAGCCTTTCCTTTTCCTTTATCTACTCGCCTCCCTTCAAAGTGTCAAGTCAGTAGAAAGTTGCTTTAGACAGTTGAGAGTTTACTGAGTGAGTGCAGTTGTAGCCCAAGGAAGTTTATTGAATGGTAGTCTTTATTTTCTCTTTATTAGAACTAAGTTTAACTAAGAACAAAGAAAACTAAATTGAATCAAAACAATGTTAATTTAATGATGTTTGCATATAGATATCTGGCAATGGATGAGGGAATGCTGCGATAAGGATGAACAACTTAACATACGAAGAGAAGATGACATTCTTTTATATTTGGTTTGATATTATATATATTTTACATTTTCTCTATGATAACATGGGTATTGCACATTGATCAACATCACTGTAAATATGACAGTGTGTTAGCCAACAGGATCATTCTCAAAGGCAGCCAGATGTTGTGTTTGTTAAATCAATTATTTGTTTAAATTAATTAAATTAATTTCATAAGAATACATTTACTGAATCTGAAAAAATAAGAGGAGCACAAAAAGGCCCATCATTGAAACAAGTTCTGCTTAACCAAGAGACACAAGGTCCTTTCAATCGTTCCATGTGGCCTCGTCTGAAACAGCAATAGATGTACTTAGTAAGTATCATCAACATCTATTTTTTGTGGAGCGTGTCCCTGGTCTTCTGAATGCAATCATTTGTCTTCAGCCCAGAGTGATCAAGCCTTTGAAAAAAAATTAAAACCTTGAACATTGATAATAGAAGTTTTGAAACAAATTGAACAGCATGACATTCGGCTGTAAGCTGTGTTAGCCAGTGATGTACCAAGACCTCTGTTTGCATGCAACATTTATTTGTGTACAGGCATATCCAGGACACGACAATTATTAGTTTAGAGACGGTATCAAAAGTATTGAGAGGGTTGGGTGAAAACAGCTGGAAACTATCCTATCTAATCAGTTGAGGAGTATCTGCGTGTTTGCCTTTTTGATATGCAAAGATTGTATGCAGCTGTCCCTGCAGTTCTTTTTATGTTACACTCCGTTCCATAAATGGCTATCAGACTTCAGACACCGTGCTGTGTTGCTTATCAAAGAGTTCAAAGTCTAAAATTGTGTATCATGGCGGGACATCGCTTCCCTAAACACTGTGTGGTGAGGGTGAGATCAGACTTTTGATTGAATAGCGCATGGTGTATATCAACCCACGGCTGCTGCAGCAATGAGCTTGTTTGTTGTTTTGCAAAAATGATTCAATGACTATGAGAATGGGATTATTATCAAGCAGTTTGAGTTATTGCAAAAGTATATCTCTGTTATCAAATGTTGAATTAAAGAAGAAATCCAATACTTATAAATTTGTATGTAGTTGCATTAGTCACTTCAGTATGGCCTGCTAAATACTTACTTTTGTCACATTGCTGCTTTACACTGATGGCCTTGAACTCAGCATTGGAGGGCGGAGTACCTGGGCTGTGGCAGCTGCTGAATGAAGTATATGGCTACAGCCGTTCTGTCTATTTGCTGCACGAAAGATTTTTCTTGTAAACAAAAGTAATTTTTACATCCAGTGTTACATTGGGTATCGAGATGTTCTGATACCATTTTTTACTTCTCGATTCCAATACCTGAACTTGCGGATCGGCTGCTACCGAGTACAGATCTGATACCAATATGTTAAAAACAAATATATATATATCATTATGTTTTTGATAGCTGTATGCTACAAACCCTGTATATATGTACTATAATTGCTATTATTGTTTTATGGCCTGGCTCAGGTCAAACCCTTTGTAAAACGTGAACAAATACATAGAGAGCAATGAATAGAACTTTTTTTATTATCGAGGTGAACAGATTTTCCAGTGTAAGATATTGTTAAATTGCTGGCACTTTGCCAACCTCTGGCTAACGTTACACTCTCCACCAGTACCTGCCCGATCAGTACTGCTCATGTCCAACTATCGACAGAGATGAGAGGAGCGATGGCTCACTTGTTACTTACTTTCATTGTCGATTTCGGACGCAGCGATCTGGTTTTCATGATTGGGAGGAGCTAACGAGTGAGTCATCTCGCTTCTTTCTCATCTCTGTTGAGAGTTGCTCATGGGCAGTACCGATCGGGTAGGATGTATGGATCATCACAGCAAGTGACACATGTTGTTGTTCCTCTGTTTCATAAATGGGCTCATAAATGATAGGATAATGTGATATTGGATCGGTACATATAGACTCATGTACTCACCACTAAACAATCCAGTATATCGGAGGCGTTTCCGATCGTTGAGGTCTAACAAATGTGATGCATTACCTCCCTCATAAAACACCTAATGCTACTGCACCGATGAAACTAAGGAGAGATAAGTGAGCTTTAGAGGTCTCGCTGTTTCCCCCAAGTTATCAGGCTGCTGGCTGTTGCTTGAGATTTAGCAAACAGACATTAGAGATGACGTCTTACTCTCAGCGAGAGAAAAGCAAATCAGCATATTTCCCAAAATGTCAAACCATAACAAAAAAATTGTGGGACAGGCTGCGTTCCTAAATAATTTCCTAAAAATTCAAAGAAAATGGAAGTAGTATACAGCTAATTCAAACCCGATGACCAGTTCAGTAAGAAAGAACTGGAAGTCACATCCACAATTCACCCAAGGTAACGTGGGAATGACGTTGATACACATTTCTTCAGTTTGCTATCGTTGCTTCTCAGGTATATAAAAGGGCAGTCCTGACATGGACAAGCAAGTAAGATAGTTGACGGAAGCAAAAGATAGAGAAGGGGGGTGATAGAAAGGGGTAAAGAGACGTGGAGACATGTCTTAGGTAATGGGAAAGCCTTCAAGTGAGACAGTAATCTTGGTAATATGTCAGGCTGCTCTCAACTGGGGAGCTTGACGTTTTTCCCAATTAAGCTCGGGTGCGAAGGCAGCTTTCCCCCTAATTGTTTAACATGTAGTCGAACGGCCGAGCTGCATGACCCCGACGCACGCTCCGCGGATCACAGCATGGTGATTGACACAGACGTCCCCGGGGGCCGTCTCCACCATGAACTTCATCAGCCTCCAGTTAAGCACTTACACATGTAAAGAAGAACCTGTGGCTCTGTTTAAAATGAGGAGCTGAGGGAGGTTGGGGAGAGAGAAGAGGAGGGATAATGAAGCTGTTATCAATACTGGAGGTTATCAGACATGAGTAATTTTGAAGGAGTGCATGTATCTTCATTAGGACTCGCAACATGTCACTCATGGATACGTTACGCCCCTGTTATTGACCATATGGACCAATTCAAATAGACAGTGAGGACCATGCCTTATCAGAGATTTTCATTCAGGGTAATAAAACACTTCTCTTCTGGTCTGCTGTGTCTGTTCCTTTAAGTCTTGCAGTGCATTCAGCCATTGTCACAGACGCTGTAGGGCTCAAAGAGGAGAAACGTCCAGTTTTGGGCAGTCTTATCTCTCCAACAGTCCTCCATCGGAGTCCCTGATCACCTCTGAGTTTTACTGTGTTTGGCCAGCTTAATGAAACCTTGATTTCCCAAACTCCCTCTCTGTATGTTTCTTCTCTCATCATTTCGCCCAAACTCTGTGTGACTCAGCCAGTGCCAGGAGCTGCCATTTGGGTTTGTTTGTCGAGTGCTCCGAGTCAACTGAACCAACAAGCTGACTGATTAAAATGAAAACGAGCCCTCAGCCTCGGCCCTCTATTTCTGTCTCTTGTTTTCTCTCTGCTCGACTGAGGGGGCCGTGCCACATACATTCTCCTCTCATGAATAACAACGATAAAACATCAATATCTATGGCTTTGCCACTTTAAATAAAAAGTTAATAAAATGTGAGAATTGTGTGGTTGTCGGAGTGTGGAGGCTTCTGTGTTTGGGGATTTGAGCTCCAGCACTTCAGCCAACATTGAACTGCAGAAATGGGCATACAGTGCAGACTCAAACATGCAGACATCCCCTCATCATAATCCAGGCTCTTGATTCTGCAAATGCTCTGTGTTTTTCCCATGTTAGGAGGTATATTAGGACAATAATAGAATATAAAATCCTATAACTCAGAAAAATGTTTAAGGGAATTGGGCTTCCATGCTTGTTAGAGTATTATTATGCAGCCCAGCTGAGGGCCGTCTTATGCTGGTTATTTTAGTCGGTGGAAAGAGTTACTCTCGAGCTGGCAATGACTGATGGGATCCTACTCGAAGCAATTGTTTCAGATGAAACACTAGTCAAACATCTCTTGAACAGAGCAAATCCATTCATTCATTCGTCCCTCAAGATTTAGAAGGAAACTCCATATACAAAGAATATGAAAACTATTTAGGTGCTGTAGCTTCGACAGTGATTTTTCCTCCAATTTGTGTCACCAAACACTTACAGTAAATGGGCGAGGAAAGGTGCAGCGTGCTGTACTCTAGTATATAAGGGGGCACAAAATAGTTTTCAGACTGCGAGGGAAGAATATAATATACTTCTACAGATTCCACCAAATGTGGCACAACTTTAGAATAATCATAAAACACATTAATTTGGCGAACCTAGAGGATGAAATGATGAAACAATTTATATCCGCCTATAACTCTGAATATAACAATACAATTATTTCCAGGATATACAGCTGTTTTTTTTAAATAGAAAATCAGAAGAGGCACTGTATATTAAAGAGAAATGGGACACGGAAAGTAATAGTGTTGCCTATGGTCTGGCAAATGCATTTGAAAACTACAAGTTTTTTTTATTTGGAAGGAATTTTGGTAAAGTTTGGTTAAAAATAAGTTATTAAGTTATTTCGCACATTGTCGTATGTAGACCCTTCCAAAAACTAGATTATATTTATTCGTGGAGTGCAGGTAGTGACAGTGTGGGCTCCATTGTAGCTCTGACAGCTTGTCAGAGAAGCAGCGGGGGGGGGGGCAGTGCTTAGGAAAGGGTCAGCTGATGCCTGCAAATTATATATATAACAAATGGGGAAGGAACCAAATATTTTTCATCCGGACTGTTTTTTGATCTTTTAATTAATCTTTTAATTGATCAAAGAAAAGAAAGTACTGGAAACCTCTTGGATGGATTTTCTTTTTGTTTTTGCTTCATTGTCTGTTTCTTTCCAATAAGTACTTGATTTTGTTGTGATGAATAATTGTCAAAACAGGCATGAGGCCAAGTATTTGTAAATCGGTTCAAAGAAGCAGCTGACAAAAGGCTCCACAAATAAAAGAGACTCAATTCTAATTTGATTTATTATGTATTATGATATGTAAATCAAGAGAGACTAATATATGAATACACCTATATTCCGTTAATTTCTTACAGTCAAATCAAAGAAATAAACCAATTTTTTCCTGCAATTTGACTTTTGTGTGTCAAACAAACACAACAGCTGCATGGCATCAGCTGCTGAGGCTTTTGCATGACATTTGGCTAAGTCTGTTGGACTCAGTAAAAAGACTACAATTGGCCCCAGTGTGTATCACAATACAGAGCGCTTGATGAGTGATGACAGTCTTCATCCACACCTGAGAACACACACGCACAAATTCATTTCAGCACAATGGCTGCAAAACAAAAGGTAATGTTTTACACGTCGCTGATTGGATCGTGTCTAAGGGCGCTTTCACAACCCATAAGCCATTGAGCTAGTCCGATCAAAGGGAAATTGATACTTTTGGTATCCTTGTGAAAACATCCACATCTAGAGCTGAAACCGTTCCCCCTACCACCTGCACCAGTCTTGTTCCTCAGCAATAATCTATTTTCAAACAAATTCTGCGAAGAAGGGCCATCAATCAAACAGTCCGTGCTCCTACCAATGGCTGATATAAACACCAAAAGTCAAATCTATATAATTCATAATAATGTCTAATTATCTTATCCAATGTCTATCTGCGATGGTTTCTGTGTTCTATTTTTACACAAGCGTCTCCCTCTAACAGGGCTTCCAGCCACTCAGGTACATGCTCAGACAGCCACAATGAGCCTCTCCAACCCTTCAGGGTGCTGACCTTATAAAAGGACAGCAGCCGCCCACTTTTCTCCAGTGACAGCAGGCGATGCCACGGATAGCTTCATCAGACAGCTCCGCGGTTCCCGCCACAGTCGACTGCACCGGCTACTGGCTGCTGTATGTGCAATGGTGCTGCGCACACCCCTGCTGGTGTCACACAGCCTTCTTACTTAGAAAGTTTGGTCACACTCAAAGGATATTTATCTCCGCTCGTTTCTCCTCGCCGTCACATCGGCTTTTATTGCGGCACATATTTATTGCACACATTGTTTTATGGCTCGTGGCTGTAATGCCGCGATCTGTCACGGTTTTTGGGCCTCGAAAGCTGTTAGACTGACAGCAGTTTTTCTTGCACATACATGGCGAACGCAAATACAAATTTAAGTGTACACTAGTCATTGTTTATGGTATATTCATCTATGAAGCAGAACCCATTTTTATTCAATATCGTAATCTTTCATAACACAATATTCATAAAGATAAAAAGAGTTCTACTTGTCAATATTGAGCTATTTTCTTCATTTGCATGTCGGAGAGGGCTGCCTGTGCTCTTCCTCCAGCACATCTTTCTTCTCTATATTTTTCTTTTTTTGCTTTACTTGCCGAGCTGTCTTCACCATGATTATCCGTAAATGCACAAAAAAAGGTATTTTACTGCATTTTAGTCACGTCGTAACTGAAGTTTGGGCTTTTAAAGACATAACTAAATGTCACAGCAAGAAGAAAAAAATTCTGATGGAAGAAATTATAATTTCTTCAGCAAACAGACTGCTGAGACTTGCTTGATTCACAGTTTCAGAGTTGTGATCAGGTCTCTGGTGAACAACATCCAACTGATGTACTTAGAATTGCCCTCTCATTTTCTCTGAGGACTTGTTCCCGACGAGGACCAGATTTTGTGATTGAATTCTATTAATTTCAGTTGAATCGCCACGATCAGTGGATCGGTTTGTGAAGGCAAAGTCAAAGTCAATTTGTCTGCTGTTGAACTTGTTCAAACCCGGGAGGACAGCGGTGTCGATTGAGGCAACAAAACCGGAGACAGCTATCCTATTAACTGTCGCACCATCCACATGCATACACTGTGTCCCTTTGCTGCAGAATAAGAAGCAATGCCAATAGAACTGTTCCGCTTTCCATAAAGTTCGGTAGCTGCTGCACGTCCTGCTCTCTCTAACCTTTTTCCCTCTGAGAGCTCATTTGACAAAACGAAAGCGGTGAAGAGCTACTCATAGCATCAAGTTGTACATCGCCTATAGCAGATATAAGTTCTGTCTTACTTTTATGATCCTATAATGACGTCAGCCACGACAGTCATCACCTCTTATTATTATTATTATATTATATTTTTTGTATATATTGTTCTTACCTGTATGTAAAAATGCTGCTGTAGCAAAAAAAAAATCCTCTTGCGGGATTAATAAAGTATCTATCTAACATTATCTATCTAACGTTATCTATCTATCTATCTATCTATCTATCTATCTATCTATCTATGTATCTATCTATCCTGCCATGGGCGAAGGGCTTTTTGTGTTTCTTTTTTCCCCGGCCATCGTCAAATCTGATGTGCGCTTGCTAGTCTGCTAACATCACTGATGTAAGACAAAACTTGAAAGCAGCGTAACTCATTTAATTGTTCGCTGATTGGCAAAAAAAATAAAAAATTGTCAGAAGGAGGCGGGACGTCTTTGAATTTGATTGAATAGAAATTTTAACAGGTTGGCAAAAATACTTTTTACATATTCTTTGAACACTCAGCGATGGCTCTACACCTAGTTCACCTTGCACTGCAGCAGGATTCTCGCGATCTCGCAGGATCACATATCACGTGGAAATCCATCTCGTAGATGCTGCAACAGCATCAGTTATATCAGAACTGGGGAGTAATTCGTCATTGAAAGAGGAGCAATGAACGGCACTCAAGTATTTTCTTGATGGACAAAATGTTTTCGCTCGTCTCGCGACTCAAGATTTGGATTGAGAGATTGTTCATTCAATCTCCTGCAAAGTATTTTTTTAAAGTGCCTTTTTCCAAACAATTCCCTGCGACGGCGCCTCAGATGGTTCTGTGTGACAAACCATCTGGCAGGTCAGGTTACCACCTATTTTGCGAGGATGCAAAAATAATCTTATCTCCGCCCCTTTTCTGGTTTGACAAACGCTCCTTTGCTTTTAAACTCCTGACTTATTAAAGCTACTTTCCCATACGTTATGCATCACACACTGCTCAGACAGACGTATGGGCAAACAATTAGCCTGCAGTATTACTTGATTTACAGGCTGTCAATTATGCATCTCTATGGCAGAAGCTTTTCCTCACCCCGTAGGACTGCGTGCACACAGCGAGTGTCTGCACTCGACATGATCACAGACCTTTTTGTGATATTATGGGGCACAATGGGTGATATCCTCAGTAATCAGCACCTGCTGCCTGTGACAACAAAAGGTATATCGGCAGATGACATTTCTTGTGGTCACACACTGTGTCATGATGTGTGGATTTGATAGGAGAGAGAATAAAGGTGTGAGTCTAGACACGAGAAGGAGGAGATCTCAGTGGGAGACGGAGAAGCAGTGGCTCTCATGCAGAGCCGGGGGTTTGTGTAAATGGCTAATGACGAACAAAGTCATCCGCTATTCTCCTGTGGGATAGGGAGTCATGGGCGTTAGCTAGCACCCTTCCGGGTGCACCAAAGCGTGAATGTTTCCTGTTGGCAAACTGTTACAGCACCTCCCACTGTTTGCACGGATTTGGATTTTGGTGTCGTGTGTGTGTGTGTGTGTGTTTGTGTGTTTGTGTGTGTGTGTGTGTGTGTGTGTTTGTGTGTTTGTGTTATCTAGGAAGCTAAATTATGTTGCCCACTCAGAAGGGTTTGTCTTGCCATTTAGACAATAAAAGTCCACATAGACCAAGTGTATTAATTATAAAAAGATAATGCTCTGCACTTTGATTTCAGCACTCCGCTGCATCCAGCATTGTTTCCCATACTCCTTATCTATTTCCTCTCTCGTGCACGGGGGTTCGATTGAATCCTTCATTATCATTTTCTGCTTACCTCCGAGTTGTCAGATGCAAATTGATCCTCTCTCTTTCTACACTTTTTAATCAACATCAGCCCGAAGAAAAACAATGCCTCCCACAAGGTAACACTGTTTGTATTCGATACATAGAAATCAATCAGTCCTGCATTACTGCAGCGTCCATTTAAGGTGGAGGAGCTGCAGTATCTGATAGCTTCGGAAGGCTTTGACCCTTTGTTATTGTATATCGGGTGGGAATGAAGCAGTTTGCTCCGTTTGAGATCTAAAGGTATATGCACACACTAGCATGCAGGCGCGCACGCACACACACACACACACACACACACACACACACACACACACACACACACACACACACACACACTGTCCTTCAACGTTTACGAGAGCTTCTAGTTGAGACGAGGACATTTCTTACTCTTCTGCATTTGTTAGAAGTTGTCAACAGAGGCAGGAGCTTTTTTTTCCTTTTGCTTGTACTCTACATTTAAATTGTGCTAATTGTGTGAAATGTTTAAATCTTTTTTTACTCAGTTTCTAAAAGGCTGTATAGACCCCTGACAGGTTTGTCATGTAATAGAAGAGCATATATATGTGAAAACCTTGTTTAACCAATTGTTTGAATTTTTGTTATTCAATCATTGTCAATGTGTTTCATAAAGTATTCTATTTTAGTAAGGACCCATGAATTACGCCAGTGTTTACCAAACTGTTTTTTGTCTGGGACCCACTTTTTAAGAATGACAAACCATTGCGACCCTATTCACAATAGTCCTTATCTATAAATAGTGATAATTTGTGGGTAAATGAGCATTCCTGGCTATTTTTACTGCCATTTCCCCATCCTCTAACATGGAACAATTTACACATGTTAAATACTTTGTAGATGAGACCAAATGAATGCATTTAGGCTGAGTTAACAGGCTATCTCGTTCTTTTCATTTCCAACAGAATGTACGCCAGCCTCTCATATTAGATGAAATGTTACAAGTAGACAATTATCAGAACACAATACAAACATTCAGGCTCCCATATGTGGCTCAAAAGTCTAGTGCAGATATCAATGTTGAATAAAAGGAAGAAATGAAGAAATTCTTCAAATTGTTTTACCGCCACAATAAAATCTCCTGCGACCCACCTGAGGGTCCCGATCCAGTCTTGCACTGCCCCATATTTAATTTTTTCTGGAAACGGCATTGTGCATTACCTCTATAATGATTCAATAGGCCGAGCACTGTTTTCTAGAGGCCCGTGTGCATGCCGGTGCTTTGCTTTTTGGCTGACTGAGTTCTCTGCCATTCATTATACATGTACATACAGTTTGTGTAAATTGTGCACTGACAAACAGAACTAAGCGTCACATCTCGTGTTAGCTTTTTGCAACGGCTCAAGCTAGTTTCAGCCACTCATGCTCGGGTTGGTGATTTGATCATCAGGCATCTTGGTCCGTGACATTTGAGAAGTTAATGGTAGATTGTTTGAAAGCCCAAGGCAAATACAGTGTTCTGAGTGATGTGGACAATTAGTTTTTTTTAAATAGAGAGAGGGATCTCCTAAAGTACCATATGTACTGCAATTCTCTTGTTTTAACAAAAACGCCTGAGCTGGACTCAATGGACGCACACACACAAACATGCATTTGACAGTGAGTCAATGTCCAGTAGCATACAGTAAGAACAAGACATAATACAAAGGGCAGCAGGTGAAACATGCCGATATCCGATAATACACATGGTGGTAGACTTATGTCTAAAAAGACTGAAAGAATGATGTATTAGAAACCCACTATACGATCACTTACTCCTACCCCCACCCCCGGGTGAAGCCCACTCACCTCCAGTTCTTTACTGCATCTCTCCAGCAGAGCAAGTCCTCCAAATGAAATGACAAGATACGTCAATGTCCTTGTCCTGGAGCGACACAGGGAAGGGTTCTCTGATCTGACGGCCTTATCTGCAGAACGGTACTATTTGTCTGAGCCTTCCAAAACCATTACAAATCACTGTTGAAAATAAATCCATTTTATGATGTGACAAGGCAATGGATAAGGTTGGGTAACTTTAGGCACAAAAACAACTTGGTTAAGCAGGGCTCGACAGTAACAGTTGCCTGGTTGCTATTGGCAACCATTTTGAGAAATTGGCATGTAATTCTTGGCAACCACCTTTTAACATGAAAGAAAAACAGCTAACAGCAAAACTTAATTAATTAATGCATTTATAGTATTTCTTGCATCAGTTAAATATAAATTAATATTGTTGTTACAGTCAGAATGGGAACCAGACAACAAAGGTTCAACAAATTCATTAAACTATTAAAGAACCAGATGAACCTGAACAAAAGAAAAAAAGGAAATTTGTGATGAAGTGCTGGATGGAAAATGTATACTGTTTTAGCAAAACAAACTACAAAGAATTTAGTTTAGCTAATGTGATCTGCAATCTGATTGGTTCATAGTCGTGCTGTAATACCCACATACCGGTGCTATGAGAATAAAAAATTAATGTCATGGTTGCTTAGCCACAGAGTCACAGGGGGGATCACTTCTGACAACACAGATCAGGTTACCGATACAAAGTGACAAAATTAGCTGCTAAAACATGCTACTCAATGGAAACATTTGAGGTTCGCCTCTATTGAGGAGGGGATTAATCATGCCAATCTGCTAGGAGATATGCAGAGCTAACCACTGCCTCCTGCACCACAATTCAGACACTATCTCATGCGGGTCTTGACATGAGAGACATTATGGCAGTAAGTGGGCACGAGTGTACGACCTCTCTCCAGAGGTAGGCGGGACCGGAGAAAGTGGAGCAACAGCCTCCTCACCACTCGAAGCAACACAACGCCACTTGACAAATAAAGGCAAGCCAAGTGCAAGCAGTTATCAAAGTAATCCGACTGACGTTAGATAGTTTCTCAGTGGTTGCACAATAAATGGCAACATACGAATAATGTAAATAAAGAGCCAAATAATGAAATCAACGTAACGCTAGCCTGTGATGAAAAACTGCTATTGTACGTTCCAGAGCAACTGCTGTTGCACTCGGAATGTGCAGCCAGCCAGACCAGGAGAGGCCTATTATTTTTGTGAACATTATTTATCTTTTGTTTTGTTTTGTTGTTGGGCCGAACAATGCCCCTTAGCTGTGATATAATCACAAAGTACCACTAACTGCCTGTCCAGAGCTATTACTTAAATGTCACATTTTCATGATTAAGCTGACGTTTAACTGCATAGTATCTTTTTTTATTTTTTTATTTCTCAAAACAAACGGCAATCATATTTTTTGTTTTGACAACCATTTGCTGATGGCAACCACCTCTAAAAGTCAGTGTTGAGCCCTGGGTTAAGTTTCAGGGCAGGCCATGGTTTGAGTTAGAAACAGTACTTTGTTAAGGTTAGGGTAATATCGTAGCAGACTTTTTCGCCCTATATTTTCTTGCTTCCTCCTTTGCTCCCATCATAGTATTTTTGTTTTTCATATCACTGAACCAATATCCATTTTGCCATATTAATGGAGGATAGCACACACTGGCTTAGCATGGCTTTTATCTGTTCAATTTGAAGTCTAAGCTACAGTATATTGTGAAGTGTGTCTCATCATCTCCTGAGAGACAATATGTGTTGCATTTTCAACACTTGTTTGGTTTACAAAGATTTTACAGTAATATCCCCTTCGTCGTGGTTAGTCAAATACTTAGTGTCGTGCTTCCACCGCAGTGTGCGGAGATCGAGCACGCACCATTCAACAGCAGCGCTGCTAATTCAAGTGAATAATTCCGCCACGTCTGGCCATGAGAATTATCTTCCGAGCGTGAGCAATCATTCTTTATATGAGATGTGTCTCGGTTGTTTGACCATTATCGTGATGCACATATAAGAGATACAGCTGTCAAGAGGCCAAATGGGGAAGCTAAGTTCAGTACTAGGTCAACCCTGAAACAATTCACGGTAAAGTGACAGTGCTGTCGTCAATAGCTGCATTTCAGATGCACATTAGGGGGAATCATTAGGGCGCCATGGTGAATGTCATATTAGGAACCCCTGTGTTAAAAAACATTGCAGTGCCAAAGTTGTTGTTATTGTTCTTGTAGATCCACAGTGTCACCTTGTGTATCTGTTCTTTGAAGACAATAAAATACATTCAACTGCCAGTTAAATCGTGCATTAGTTCAAATTTATGAAATAAGACACTAAGTAATTTTCCCGCCTCTGGTGAATAATTTTTGTTTAAAACGCCGTTCCTCCCTTATGAATCACAGACTGTGGAGCCCAGAAACTAAAGCATGCACATATTGTGGAGTGTTAATGAATGCCCAGCTGCCCCATGTGTTTGCAGTTTGAATTATAGGAAATGGGGCCAGCTCTCTTTTCAATGGAGCTGTACTTCGGTTTTGATCGTTGAATAGGCAAGCATGAATTGAAACTGTCCATGATGGTCATTGTTGAACTATTTGAACAGCAGCTATGAGAGCATTGAGGTAATGAACGGCATCACAAAGGATGCTGGATTGTGTTTTTATTCTTTACGCACAGCAGCCTCTCTGGTAAAAGCAGTATGAAAACGATATTTAACCAAGCACACAACTATCCTCAATTACAGTACTTTGCATTGCTGTATCGATAGATTTGAGCCACCGAGCCTGTGAACACACCGACTTTTGTTCACACATTTCTGTTTTACGCTCAACATGTGTTGCCACCATCACAATGAAACAAGGGGTTTTGAAGATAACCAGAAAGCAATCAACATTTGGCAGCACTTGTCAACCAGCGAATGATTTATGTCCGATCGCAAGCTCCGGTTTGCCTCTCCTCCTGCCAGTCAGCGCCTGGCGTGTTGTTGTGAAGCAGAGGTGCTGCTCAGGGTTTGATTGGAGTGGCGTGGAGCTGCGGCACATGAAAAAAGAGCCAGTGTCACCTTGTCACTCTCGGGCACGCTGCCAAACTGCCGGCGGGGTGTTGGAGCGGGCATGTTGCCGAGGAGGGGTGTGTGTTGAGCGCTGTGGTGATGAATCATTGTGATTGTGCTGCTCCACTCCCCCCACCCACCACACCCCACCCCACCTCCCACCCTCGTCTGTCCCACACCCCACCCTCCACCTCACCCCATCACTAACACTGTAATTATCCGCCTGTGGAGGGTGGGACATCTGCAATAACACTAGTTTGATCATTTGTGTGTGTGTAGGTGTGTGTGTGTGTGTGTGTGCGTGTGCGTGTGTGTGCGTGTGTGTGCGTGTGCGTGTGTGTGTGTGTGCTTAAGATGAGGGTGGGTGACTCACTGAGGAAAGGAGAACGGCATTGGAGAGGGTAATTTAGGGTTGAATTGGTAATCCTGTTGTTCTGTGTCAGCTAGCGGCTCCATCCTTTTTATTATTGAGTCGTTTTCAGAAACAATTCAGCGGTTCACAATCCTTGCTCGTCATAAAGTTGGCAGCAGGTGGAGTATTCTTGCATTTTATCTGCAGCGTTCGGTCGGAGGACTTGTGCGTTTGATCTCAAGCTCTCCCCAACTCAAAGCTCTGCCCCGTAGAAGCCCACGCCCACTCCTCAGCCCACGTCTGCACTTCCTCGGGATCCTGCAGCTGATCAGGCCAGGGTTTACGTTGGGCACATCTGATCAGAGCCTGAGGGTTGAGTGTGAAGTCACCCACAGTTCAAGGTCCGCGCCGAAATAGACGCTCCCATGGCAGCGGGGCTGTCACAATAGCCGAAGCTCTGTGGCGGAGAGGAGAGCTGGCTGGAGGTGACCCTGAGGGACTCGGGGTGTTGTTGGCTAAACACGTGCTCAGTTGCAGCGATGGCTGCTGGCAATGAGGAGTGATAGTGATGGTTTCTGATGGTCGATCATCCAGCAGCTCTGGACTTAAAATGGAGCGCTGCTTATTCTATAGTGTTGAACAACCGCACAGATTCATGAAGTCGCTGATTGACTCAAGACCATTTCCAGAAAGTTTCGATAAAATGCTTTTTGACAGGTGGATTATGTAAATATACATGTTAAGTTTTGTATATTTTCTGCCGGATGTTGAATGATGCATGTTGCATCACATTCTTACACTACCGACAAGATATGCATACACAAGAAGGATGTTACTGGGATTATATGATTTATTCTCTTTAGTGCTGTAATTATTAGTCGATTAGTCAGAACAGAAAGAAAATACAACTATTTATATTTACTTGATAACTATAACTCTAATAATTGTCATTTATTTAGAAAATAATAAACATTTACTGGTTCCAGCTCCCAAATTTGAGAATTGTTTGCTTTTGTCTGTATTTTATCATTGTAGACTGAATATTTGGGGATTTTGGTCTTTGGTTTGAACAAATAAGCAATTTCTAAAGGTCTGCTAAACCTGAGAGACTAAATAGTTATTCTAATTATGAAAACAGTTATAAAGATGCTGATTATTATTAATAAAATAAATAAAACAGTAGCCCCAATAATCCTGTCTTTCTGAACCATGAAATCTGAACGAGGACAATATTTATAATCAGATTCCAATCGTACAGCAGGAAGCCTGGGAGAACTAATCCCCCACTGCCAAGCAGTCTGTTGTTGGGTTTGACTTTTTATATGATATGAAATGCTGTTTTACCTCTGAGGCTCAAACTCTCTGTTGTCTGCTCTCATCAACAACACACCATAAACTCTACATGTCCCGTAACTCCATCTATCTTTAGACTGCGTTCGAGAAACAATATGCGGGACTGGAACCTTCGACGCTCTTTTCTTCTGGTGGTCGAGCCTCAGCAAGGTCACTGAACTGCAGCGCTAATTATCACCTAAGGGTGCTGGCTCTGCTCCGGAGACTGGGAATCCCCCACCCACCCAACGCGGTCTGTGCATTTAAGACCTGGGGCGAGTGTCGTGTGTGCTAGCCTGTGTGCCGGTCACACGTATGTGTTTGCTTACATTACATTTATTCATGGGGAATGCACGCTCATCGGCATGTGTGTTTTCTGAGTGCAAGTGATGTGAATGATCCCGTGTGGATCGTCATGGTGCTGAGGTCTAGTTAAGACAGCTGCGCTATCTGTCTTGTCCTGGTGGACAACCCCACCCCCCACACACCCTTGATTTCTGTGAAATGAGACAATATGAGAGACCAGCCAACATCTCATTTGAAGACTAATTAGGTTATTCGGAGGGCGGGTGAGGGCGTGCATTGCATTAATGGTTTAATATGTGCTCTTTGAGATGATGAATATTGAGTCACATTTATTCTGCACGGGTGAGTGAAAATACATAGTGTTAATGTGTGTGTAGGGTAAATGTGCCATTCAGGTCCTGGTGGAGGCAATCTGAATATCTCAGCTTTAAAATTCTCACAGTATAATTGGCGGGGTGGACTGTATTTTACACTGAGCATTGTTTGCTGACACACAGTTGATTTCTCAAAGACAAAAAAAAAAAAAACGACTGTGAAATCTATTTAGACTGCAGAGGCAGAAACATCTGTGAAGACAGGAGTGTGAAGATAAGATGGGAATACAAAATCCGTCTTTTTGTCTCCCCTCTCTAACCCCCTCACATGACAAGGTTAAGCAGAGGTTATAAATTTAAGGCAGCTGTAATGTGATGGCTGACTTGAATCTGTGACGTGCTGGTTTAATGTGTGGGCCGTTAAATAAGCAGCCACATGAGGGGAGATGACGTGCAATACATGTTATCCCCGCTCCGCTTGCCTCTCTGCCGCTAACTTTCTCATCTCTAGAGGAATCGGCACAAGAGGGGGCCTTGTGTCGACATATAGAGAAAGATGGAGAGAGCGTGAAACAGACAGAGATAGAGATGGTGAGGGAGAAACTCCCAAAGAGGCCGAAGGGTGGCAGGAGAGAAGGCAGATCCTTCACACGACCTCCATGTAAACCCAGTGGTGCTACCTGGAGCACAAACATTGGCATGGCATCCAGAGGATATGGAAATTCACTCATGTCAGCCATTATCATTTATGGCATCTCATGGATTCGATATTTCTAGTCAGCTGAGGTGGTCTACTCAACCATGAGCACCCTGTGGAGAAGCAGAAAATTCTGAAATAAAGACAAAAGGGGGGAAAAAAGAGGGGGAATAAAGAAAGAAGAGAGGGAGTCAGACAGCGATAGCTTCATCTTATAACCTTCTCTGTTAAGCCATCAGTCTTTCTGACTCTTGTAATTAGCACACAAAGCACAGGGATGGAAAGAGCTAGCTTCAATTGGTCCCTGTGAGACTCTGGTCTCAGCCTACAAATAAGATATTGCCGCATAGACAGTATTTTACTGAAAGCAAAGAATGGATTGGTCTCCTGGCAGACACAGCAAATATTTCATCCAGGCTATGTCTGCGGCTTAGAGACTTGTTGGTATTAGTACGCCTAAAAGTTGTTGGGAGCGTGCAGTCCTCATGGGAATACTTTCACAATATCAATTACTTCAAAGACACACAGGCTCTCGCAAGGATTTCCACACACATGCCACTACGAGACACAAACAACACAGGAAACAGGTTGGCGACAGCGAGGGGAAATGACACGGCGACTGATTCTTTTTTTCATTTTTTTTATCATCTAAATCCGAGCCAAATCTGTTCTATTAATGAGGGAAATGAGCGTGATACTGCAGGGAGGCCTCCCGCTCCCACCGCAGGGAGCAGGCAGATCCACACAGGACAGCACACCCATCTTCCCTGGTTTCCCCCCGACCCTGAGCCTCAGGGCGTGGGGGCCAGACGGGTGGAGTAATTGAATAACTAACAGCAGATCAGATATTTGGCTGACTCCAGCTCATTGGATGGACAGGAATGCTTAGACAGCGCTGCCTGACAGGTTGTCAGACGGCGGACTGTATGGAAGCTTCGCTGGAGAAAACCAGAGCTGAAGACTGGAGCTGACGGTGGGTTGTACTTGTAGACTAAGCTACAGCACAGATAGTACAAGTGCAGCGGATAAGGGAAGAGGCGGGGAAATCTCGCAAGGGGCCGATTTACCACCATTTCTGAGTTCTTCTTATCATGTAGCTTAATGACTTTAATGACTTGTAGAAAAATTCTGAAAGCAGTTTAAAGGCTTCGGGAATCAAAGGAAAGCTTTTCGAGGTCAGGGAGTATTTTTTTTTCTTTAAGGGGGGTGGGAGAGAAGCCAAAGTCTTCACAGGGCTGTGATGGCACCACTGCATCCCAGCTCTTTGTCTTTGTTCCTGTGAAAAGGACAGGAAGTGTGGTGGCAGTGTGGAGGAACTAGTTTACTTATTCATCAGGTTTTCAAGTTCTAGCGGACGCAAGGTTTCTCAGGGATGATAAATGGCATCCGAGGGCCCAGGTGGACGGGGAAGGAGAGGAGGTAAATAATGGAACAGCCTGACAAACAAAGGAGGCTCCATGATGCATTGTCTGAATGTGAAACAAAGCCACAGGTGTGTGTGTGCATGTGTGTGTGTGAGTGGGTGGGTGGTTGTGCGTGAGCGTGAGCAGGACTGATGGTTGCTGAAACCTTGTCTCTCCATCGCCGCCAAGCCCCTACAGGACGGTTTAGGTGGCTTTTGAAGTGAGCCTTGCAGCAGCACCTTTGTGAAGTGAAGCCCGTGCATTTGGGCAGGGACAGAAAATAGAATAAATAAATATATAAAGGAAGGAGCGTCCCCCTCAGAGTGGAAATGTACCTCTAATGCAGCAGGAGGAGGTGGACAGGAAAGCTATTAAGGCTAGTCAAGGGCCTGGGGTCCACTCAGGTTTTACACCCCTATTCAGGGCTGCACAGTGTGTATTCCTGATACACTCTCTCTCTCTCACACACACATACATACACACACACATACACACACATCCTCTCAACCTCCTGTTCCAGCTTCGTTCCGTCTGAACTCTTTCTCAGCGCTGAGCTGAGCAGACTCAAGGAAACGGTTCATTTAAATGTACATAATTTGCTCTCAGAGGCTCACTCTTGGTCTCAGTGTTCCCCTGTGGCGCCACAGAGAAACAGCCCAGGAGAGACAGACAGAGAGAAAAGATTTTATCCTGGAGGAATCCAGTGGCCTGGACAGAAACACAGGCTGGTAAAAGCCAGGCAGAGTGAGAGCTTCAGGTACAGTGGGCATTTATCCCCTGGAGACTTTGATGCCAATACATGTTTTCATCTAGTCTCGCCACCAGATTCCTCATCCTGGAAAAAGCCCAAACAAAACCCTGAGCATTAAATACTGAAAGGTGTAAAGGAATACAAAAAATCTCAGCATCTAAAATATGTCTGCAGTTTTTATTATATGTTTTTATGGGAAGTGGGATCAATACAGAAGCACTGCATGGAGCAATTGGTCAACAGAATAATAATAAAAATATTTAATATAAATAATTGATGAATGCATTCAGTCATTTTTCAAGCTAAAATGTAAAAATGGCTCGTTTTCAGCCTCTAAAATGTGATGATTTCCTGCTTTCCTCTGTCTTACACACATGAAGCCAACGTGTAAGCACAAAAAAACTGCACTTCCCTAAATAGCCACCCGAGGCTGGCGCCAAAAGCAAGTCAATCCCCATAGACCCCCATGTTGAAATGCCCAACATCACTGCAGAAATAAACATGTTTACAGCCTGGTACAAAAAGAAAATTTGGGGGGTGAATGTTTGCATACCTCACCCGTTCAACATCATATTAAGGCTTAAATG
Organism: Ophiodon elongatus; assembly: GCA_016806645.1. NCBI lineage: Eukaryota > Metazoa > Chordata > Actinopteri > Perciformes > Hexagrammidae > Ophiodon > Ophiodon elongatus. Next base: position 160,262 of record JACSYO010000356.1, read on the forward strand.
TATACTTGAGGCCGTGGTGGCTTTGAGTACCAGGTCACTAGCTGTCTCCTCTGCTGCATCACCGCATCAGCTCCACCGACAACCGAGTCAGGCTGTGCTGTCGCTGCCAACATGGTAACAGCAAGAGCCACCCACATTGAGCTTCACTATGGCTCTCCAGAATCCTATGGGTGACATCATGGAGACTACATTCACATTTCATATTGTCTATGGTATCCTAATGAATTAAACATCTTTGAGGTTTGGACTTTTAGTTGGACAAAACAAGGCCTTCCGCCGTGAATTTGGACTTTTATAAACTGGGATGGACATTTTTCGCAGTTTTCTGACATTTTATAAACTGAATGATGAATTGATTAAGTGAGAAAACGATCTTAAAACGGATCGCCAATCGTTAGTTTCAGCCTTATAATACACCCTTGTGAATTTGCATATTCGCACACACTCAAATTCAAATGCAAAAAAAATGGAAAAACCAATAAGTAATACAGTTGAAGAGGTGAAAGGAGGAAGACGGGAAGAGTGGAATTGAAAGAGCGTGAGAAGAGATTTGGCCTTTGTCAAAGTCAACACTTGGCCTTTAGCGGATCAGAAGGTGATTGTGTTGACTGTGTTGCACAAGCCGGTGTGAGAGATGCCCGCCATGTCAGACTCATTGCCAGACGTCAGAATATCAGTCATCTGTTTGCTTGTTTCCGTGTGTGAGGATTTTCATAACCTCTGGATTTATACAGGCTCAGTCTTTACACTTACACTGACTGTATTAGCTAGATGAGTGGCGGAGCCCCAAGCATTTGTCTGTTCTTCAAGAACAAAACAAACAAATCCTCATAATTGATTCTATTTGGACTGAGTCAACTCATATTAAATCACAAGTAAACAACAAGAGGGATTTGAGGGATTAAAGACGTCCTTTTTGTGCATCTTGTCAGCATGACTTTCTGTCATTGTGATCGGCGATGAATCATCCAAGAGTAGAAGCGAAATCGTGGCCAACTAAACTTGAGGAAATGGACCACACTGCAAGTATAAGTGTTTGACTCGAGCCAAGTTCCCTCGACACGACTTTCCAAGTCATCAGATCGCTGAACTGTTCACACCACACAACTTGCTGTCTTACGATGGGGACTCTCGAGGGCATTGTGGTTTTCACACTCCGTGACTGACCCGTAAGAGGGAAGGGGTCACGCAATACGAGCTCCTTCGTCTGGAATCCTCAGTGGGGTCTCCGAACTACCTTTTGTGAGAAGTGACGCACCGTAGCACAGTCGTGCTTGTTGATGTTGTCAGCACACTTGTTCACATAACAGCCTGCTCAAGCGCCGATGTGCAACACCGAGCCAACGTGGATTTCCCTCTGATCTGGCAGTTTTGTCTGGGAGCTCCAAAAAAAAACCTGGGAGCAGAAAATGTTGTTGTGAAATAGGCATTAACGCTACAGGTGAATAGGGTAACAAAACAAAGAACTAACAGATATCTTAATGAATTAACAGATATCTTAATGAAATTTCCCCCGGTTGATTACTTTCTTTAAGTCAATATTTTTTAGTATTACAAGTGTTGTGTTAAGGTATGTTTAAATATGCAAATGTGGCATTATCTTATCAAATATGCTAATTTGCATACATTTACAGAACAGAAATCTGAACATTAGTTGTAGCCAGGTTCAAAAGACTCGTCTTATTTTGTTGACATGTGAGTCAAAGGTTTTTACTGAGGGGATTTTCCTCAGAGTATGCGGAAAAACTCATTTGAGAAAACGACCTTTCAAATTAACCTATTGTAAATATCACTACATTTTGCCAAACACTCCCGGTGAACCTCCCCAGTTGATTACTTATATAAAATGGCCATGAAGTTTATGTTTGAAGATGCAAATGACGCATCATATAATGCCAAATTTGTGTCAATTTAGGAGAAATCTACAGACGCACATTGACGAAGTAGCAAGATAAACACCCGAATGTCTATTTTGGATGTTTTCTTTCCACTGGTCTAAAAGAAGACATTATGTAAATCAAAATAGCCCAAACTCTCAAAAATTGACCAAGACATGAAAAAAAAACATGTTTATGCCTGCAGTATCTCGCCTTTAGACCCAAGGAAGACAGGGGGGAAATAAATTTGTTCGTAAGTGAAAAGGTTCAAGAGTTAATGTGCTGGTTCACTGCTCACAACTTTGCAAGGTACGGTTGAAATAAAACATAAAGCTGGAGCTGGAAAAAAATACCCTCCTATGTGCTGTCAAACATTCACACTTCTCTCCCCTGAGTAAAAAACATATTTATATGTATAGCTCACTCACCCTGTTCGGACAAGTGAGAGAGTTCTATTTAAAAAGAAAAACCCACTGTGATCAGTTCTCCATCGTTTTGTAGCTGCTATTTAATTCACTTCTATGTTCAGACAGGAGCCGCTCTTCTCTTCTTTGCTCCACGCTATAGCTGCAAGAAAGTGTTAACGTGCTGTCTGTGCAAACTCATCACCTCCTGAGGCAGCTTGACGATAATTGAGCGAATTAGACTTTTCATATGAAGCACGGAAAGGTAAATGTCGACTGAATCACACAGCAGCAACAGCTAATTAATAGATAGAAACTGGTCTGCTCTACGTTCATGATCTGTTTTAGATATGTCAATGAAGACATGGAAATAATATATTTATAACATGCCATATATTAAATATAAATAAACCCTGAATGCAGAGTAAGGTGTGTTCTCTGTCCATCTGTCCGTCCGGTCCATTCTCATGAACGCGATACCTCTGGGACGCCTGCGGGGATTTTTTTTTTCTTCAAATTTGGCACAAACATCCACTTTCACTCAAGGTTGATCTGATTAGAATTTGGTGGTAAAAGGAAGCTGTGATCTCACAAAACCAAGAAATCATATACTAATTATTTCACACAGTAGGATAACAGGATAAAATTAAGAAGTAATGACATTTTGGACGATGTAAACTGCAACAGGACTGGTTAGTAGAGGTAGAGTAGAGGTTTTGAAGACAAAACAGCAACAAATAACTTCTCCATTACTTCGCCCATTAAAACCCTTACATTTTGAGGCTATTTACATTCCTTTTTTGCTAACGTTTAAGATTCCATACTGGGTATCATCACTAAGACTTTATGAAAACAAAGAGGACAGTGCAAAAGAAAAGCAATGACCCTTTTACCTACGCAGATATGTTTTTGTCCAGGGACCTACAGTATACTACTGTAAAAGGCGCTTGGCCAATTTAATGAAGATTCATTACCTCTGTTTGCAGCTTTAGCTCCACACATCTGAGAAACATTTGCTTGCATTCAAAAAAAGAAAATGTTTAAGAAGCAGTATTTAAGCAACCAGATGGCGTAGATGTGTAAGTACATCTCACAGTTATAAGTAAATATGCAATAAGCAATTTGGAGTACAAAAGCAGCTCTCACATGGTAAAGCCTATTTTTATATCCTCTTGTGTAAATTAAATACAAATGCAAAAGTACTGAGTATTTTCTCATCTTATTACGTTAGTAACTTTAGTGGAAAATGAGCACAACAGATTCAAGTGAGATTATAGAGAAAAGATGAATAAATAGTTCCCGCTATACACTGACTATGTTTACATGCATGCACACAGAATAATCAGATTAAGGCAATAGTTTGATTTAACAACTGAGGTATTCCCATACAAAGAATTATTATCAATTCATGTATTCTGAGACATTTTAATTATTATGTGATTAGTTAGTAATATGATTCCATTGAAAGACGATAAATGATCATTTTGAATTATCGCCCAGCCCTATGATAAATAACCTACTGTTCAACATTTGACTATTGTCTCATAGATTTTTCGTTGCTGTTTGAAAATCACGACACTGATGGCAGTTTCCTAGAACAGACTCCCGCCTCTCACTAATGAGGAGAAATGTTATACAATCTCTATTTAATATATATGGCAATGGCATACGACAGATTCTGAACATTCGGTAGGAGAAGGCACATGACGGAGATCATGTCACAAACGTCTCTTATAGGGCTAGCTATCGGTACTCGATATCTTTAAGTATCTACCGAAACAGCCCAGTACCCAGTAGTAGCATAACTTCTCCAGTCAAACCATACCTGTAATCGATCCTTTTTGTACCCAGATCTAGAAAAGAAACAACTATTTACAATCCTTCGTTTAAACGTGACCAGTGATTACACATTACCAGTACCACAGCAGCTACAACCCATAGAGCCAGGATTGCCTGCCTGGACACGGCTCAGCCGGCGGCTAGCAGCTAACGGTGCTAACAACAGCAACAGTTCTGATAGAGCTAGCAGTTATGGGGAAACAGACGGTGGGCACTACACTTACGCGTCAATGCGTTTGCGCCACCGAGGATCGGGGGATGGCGTTACTAGCGGAAACTGTTTTACCAGGCAACTGAGGACTCAGTTTGGCACATCCACTCAGCTGGTGGTAAATGATGGATTTAACGTGTTAGTACATCGGGTTATCGTTGCAGCTGTGCAGCTTGTGAGGCTCTTCAACCCCAGTATATCTGCATGCAAGGCACTAATCCTGTCCATTAACCAGACAATTAATTGGGCTCTGGCCCAAAACGACCCATTTTTTGGGCCGATTATTGCTCTACTATGCTTTTGACTTTTCTCTACATGTACTACTGTAAATAGTATAGGTCCCCAAAAACATCTTAACTTTCATGTATTGACAGTGGAATTACAAAGACATATATATATATATATATATATATATATATATATACTCAATATTAACCCAAACCTAAACACAACTGCAAATTAATTCCCAAAACTTTAGTTTGGTCTTTTAAAACTTGCCTTTATGCTTTCTAATTATGGAAGTGATATCACTTTTAAGGATGCTGAACTTGACTTAACATTTGTAACTGCTGGCAAGTGCAAGATTTTTGCCAAGTATAGTAATTTATTACATTTCCATAATAATTAGCCAACATACCCGCCTGCAGGAACACAGTCAGCAGCTGCATCACAGAGCCAGAAAGCACCAGAAAAATACTGGCTGGCAATTGTGAAAAAAAGTACAATTTATCGTTTACAAAAAAGAGAAGAAAAGAAAAACGAATTAATTATAGTAATTTCCATTTTTATTTATAACAGATCCTTTTTATTTAACACTCAAAAAATAAAAAGACAGATCTTTTTTCCTGTATTTAAATCGCTTGGAGCCGATATGTTCATGCATTGTGTACATTTGGCTGCAATTACATATTGCAATTATGAATTATTTGAACACAGTATTGAATGAAAAAAAAAAGACGAAGATGAAATTCATATTGCCTGCTTGTTTTTCATATATTTTTCTATCTATCTATTTATAGGGAAACATGTTTGGAAAATGTATGCAGGAAAAACGCTTCTACATTACACTACAATTCTTGATTAATTGACATCTGTGGGTGGAGACCATGTGATATGGTTTTAAACTCCAGAACAAGCAAGTAAGTGTACTTTTTCCAACTAATCCAATCTTTCTCGGCTCTTTATCTAAGTTTCTACCAAATGTCACTAAGATCTGTTTAGTTTTTGAGATATCCTGCTAACTAGAAATTCCATTACATCGTACAGTGATACAATCCGATACAACGGTCAAGTAATAAATACTACCTTTGTAAAGCTACTCAGTAATACTTTAGAAACACCTGTCAATATAATGGAGTCCAATTCAAAGACACCACAGAGTACAGCCAAAAAATGTACAATAGTGCTGAGTCTACAACTCAACAAACACAACTTAAATATTATTTTCAACAAAAGCTTGTATTTCTTGGCTATTATATTGCATTATGTCAAACGGGTGTTTCTATATTTCTGCACCAGGTTTAAGCAGTTTCAACTTTGCTTCAGTTTCAGCAGTGCAACTTTGTTTGTCCTCGGTTTTGACGAACCAAGCTGCATCAAAAGGTTTTCCATGTAACTGTGGCCTTAAAGTAGACTTACTGATGACTGATGACTGACCACAGAGACCCCAAATGTTTTGTTAAATAGTGTTCACATCCTTCCATCTGCCCTCTTCCCCACTTTCTTCTTAGTCTGGTGTCTCTGAATGATTACTGTCACTGTAAGAGTCTATTTAAGTCAGGTGGGACTGTCATTTTCTTCCAAAAACATTGTATCCCTCCCCGGGCGTTGTGAATGGGAGGGTTGAGACAAGGAGGGCATCCGGTGTAAACCGAATATTTAATGTCAAATCAAATAAAAACTGATTTCCACACCGGACCGGTCCAAGCCCAGGTTACCAACTAGATGGAAGTAGATGGTTCGCTGTGGTGACCCTTAACAGGAACAGCTGAAAATAAAGAGGAAGGCATGTTATTTTCTGTTTGTCTTTTTTGTCAATACGGAAAAGTGATTTTCCGGCATCTTTTTATAGCACACGCCTGTATGTATTCATACTCGAAACTGCAGGCTCAATTAGCTGTAGCAAATAAGCTGGCCTTTGGCTGAAGCACTCCAGTCCTTGCCAAACTTTGCTGGCTGTCATGGCAACGGGTGACACTCTGACATTTTCAGTCGGGTGCGTTTATCACCTCGCACCCTCCCTGCTATGTGTGCCTCTGACATTTTGGAAGGGACGTAGCTATGCTGCTGGCGCTGGTGGTGTCCATATGTGTTTGTTAATGAACAGAATCTATTGTATGTTTGGATGCTCATGTGCGCTGTATGTATGCCGATCAATGTTGACATGCGAGTTGTCCCCACGGGAGCTGATTTCTCACTTAAGCTGTTGCTTCTCATCGCTGCGCCTTTTCACGAGTGAAGTGTTGAGTTTTAAAAACGGATCCAAACAAGTAGTTGTACCATGTAGGTTATCCATTATGGAAACATTATGAATAACTCAGCCGTTTTTGCATGATTCATCTTATCTCATATTGGATGTGTGTATTTGTGTTCAAATGTATGTGTACAGACCTTGTACTTAAGCCTCAAGCCCAGTAATTGAAAATTGAATAGAACAGTAAAGTTGTTGGCTCATGGCTCATGGCCTAATTTGGCAGATGGCTCACTGAATCTCTCCGTGGAACCATTCCCATAAGTGTGTGTGTGTGTGTGTGTGTGTGTGTGTGTGCGTGTGCGTGCGTGCGTGCGTGCGTGTGTGTGTATGTGTGTGTATTTCTGCTTGTGTAAGACCTCAGAGACAAAGACTCCTCAAAGCGTCCTCTTAACGACTCAAGTTTGCATCAGGATTGGAAGTTGTGCGCCAGGTACAGGTGGGGGATAATGTTGTTGGTTTAGATTTTTTCCTGTCCTCCCCTGTGGTCTCCTTCACCTTGAGGGGGCTCATTGCCTCGCCTGTTTATTTGAAAGGTTGTCTTATTCCCTACCGGTTTAATGCATTCAGTTAACGAGACGTCATCTTGGAGGACCAGTCGTCCAGTCTTTTATTTCTTTTGATTTATTTCTATAGATGATCAGACTGGTGGCAAACAAGCCAACTCTTTGTCCAGAGTATCCAAACCACAGTATTTGGAGGTCAATGAAATGTAGGCGATAGACGGATGTTTACAACAGACATTTTTGGCCAATACTTTCCCCATTCACCTTCGTATTCTCTCCGAAATGGGGCTTGTCTAAAACCTGTCTGCTCATCTGACTCCTTGTTTTTCTTCTTGTCGACACTTTTCTGGAGAATTGGCTAGAGAAAGAGAGAGAGAGAGAGAGAGAGAGAGAGAGAGGGAGAGGAAGAGAGAGAGAGAGAGAGAGAGAGAGAGAGAGAGAGAGAGAGAGAGAGAGAGAGAGTGCTGTGTGTAATTTAAACATGTGGTATTAGAAAAGAATAATGAATTGTCATGCCAGACCCCGCCCCCCCAACCCCCACCACCACCACCACCACCACCACCACCACGTCTCCAGAGCAGACACTACAGACAATTGATCGTTTATAGCACACGACAAAGGGGGAGGTGTGAGATGCATGTGGCTCCGTGCACGTGATAACGAGACGACGCCCATGCACATGCACCTGTGCAGGCGGCTGCATGCCATTCACTTGAGCCTGGAATGTTGTTTTCGCCCCAATCTATTCATTCATTTGTCGGGAGCAGGTTGTGTGTGAACGTCTCCCAGCGCGCCTCGCAGCGAATGCTCCACACTGACACGTGTCTGTATGTGTTAATCACAGATGTCTATTTCTCCCCCTCTCTGGCCTCCCCCAAGACCTCCCATGGCTCTCTCCTTGTCTCCCTGCCCGGAGCGAGCGCGGCACAGGTGACACAAGGCGGCGTGACTAGCATGCCACACATCCATCAGAGAAGCAGCAGGAGAGAGCAAAACCCAGCTAAATTTGGGTAGTTATTACTCAGTACGAGCAGACTGCTCAAAGTTATGCAAGAATCTGTTGGCTTTTGTGTTTCATCAGAAGTTTGGCATGATTACGTATTTCCTGGTCTCCCTCAGGTTTTGTGCGTTATTCACAATGTCTTCATTTGCCAGCTAAGGGGACTACTTCTCTTACTTGTCAATATTTATTTTATCTGCCTGCTAATGTCTGAAACGCACCATGTAATGGCCTATCCTGGTTGAGTGGGAGTAATGTGGAGGGTAATATCTCCTCTTTGACATCTGGCTTCTGCAATTCTGACCTTATCCACCTCGCCGCAGCGCCGTGGGCCCTGCAGCTCTGTCTGATGTCCGTTGACGCAAACACCACTGCACTCTGCGCACACGTGCACGCACACATGCACACATACAGATTTGCTGCAATTAGAGTCACATGGTGTGAACTTACTGCCTCCCACGATTCTAACCAATAAGGTCATTTTGTAGATGAAGAAAACAAATACTTCCATTTCTGCAAGTTTCCCATTTCCAATGCACTCCACCACCCCGTATTTTCCTTGAACCAAACAGTAAATCGACTCTGTTTCATACTGTATTCAGCGTCCTCAACTCTTTCCATCTACATCGATGTTGTTTCTACAGATTCCGAGCCTTTTATTTCCCATTTTGTATGAGAAAAGAAATGAAGTGAAGCAGGCAAAGTCATGGTTGTTGTTTCAGATGATGGAATACATCTACAGTTATCAAAATGACAGAATAATAAGTGACTGCAGCACCTACTGCTGTATATAAAAAGCAAAAGAGTATTTTTTACATATCTGTGGTCCTCATTCTGCACAATCGTTTACACACTTGGCTGCTGTTTGACTACAAAGATGTTTGTTTGTCTTGGCTACATAATTGAATACCATTAATGTAGCAAGCACTGCCTCGCAGCCAAGAAATGGTTTGATCTTTGTTAAAAGTGTGTCAGATTTTTAGCCCTATTAGTAGTTTGTTCTTCTTTGGGGTGTGTGAAAAGCACTAGGGAGGCAGCGCTTTAAAAGGTCACTAATGCACTCAGCCTGCTGAAGGAAAAAAAAGGCATGTTGGATGTTTGTTTGTGCTTTTTTATCTCTCTTTACAGTGAGTTCTCTGGAGATGCGGCACTACAACATGTGAGGAGGATACCGCGGCGTTTTTCACTGTGAGGGAGGAGGAGACGGAGAATGTGAGAAACATTTACCGCATTGCATCCTGTCTGTTTTTTGCCTGCAGCATGTCAGGGCCAGCGCGGGCCGCGATCAGACATTTACAAAGAATGAAAGTACCAGGGTTTTAGAGCGCAAGACAAGACGAGAAGGCGAGAAAAAAAAGAAGTATGGAGGTCAGAGGTGTCTAAAGTTCTGTGAGTTAACTTTCAATTCTGTTGTGGCCAGGACCATGTTGATGCAGAGTGAAACAAGTGTATTCAAGGCAGTGGAGCGGCGGGGCGGGGGTCACGGTGTCACACGGTCCGAGGTGCAGATAGGAGATTGGGAGCTCAGCTCGGCCGCCTCCTCCCCCCGGCTCAGGGAGTGACTGCAGAGTACACCTGGCCTGGCAGCTTCAGACCATCCAGGGACAACTGGGAAAGGCCTTCTCCTCAGACGCAACCCGAACTGACAAAGGGAATCATGTGCGATCGCAGGAGCAAACAGAGCAAGGTTGACAGTGTTAATGTGTGACTGCACTATCATGCAGAGGTGTCCGTGTGTATTCGTGTGTGCTTGTGTGTGTTCATACAGGAGAGGCTCTGGGGCGGCAGAAGCAGGCCGGTCTGCTAACAGCTGTCTGCTTCCCTAACCTTTGTGTTTGTCATACCAGGTTAAAGGCAGGGCACGGTGAGGAGAAGAGAAAATAGGGGAAATAAAGAAAGTGAGAGGGAAAGGTCAGACTTGAACATAGAAAGAAAAGAATGGCGCTCGAGTGTCCGAATTATGAAGTCATCAATGTAGATGGAACACTTTTGTAAATATTAGCTGGCTGCCAACATTTTCTGCCAACATGGGCCTCTTTAACAGAAGGTTGAAACCTTGCCGTTAAAGATGCTTAATAAAATTAAATATAACCATCAATATCACATTAATCAACACCTTGATTTAATAAATGTAACAAATGAGAGAGCAGGATTCAGAGGGTTTTTATCTCACACCTTACTTGATTAAACGTTACAAACATGACAAGGCAAGCAGTGCAGTCATTACACAGAAAATATTGAGCAGAAAATTGAGATTTTGGACACTAAATTGTCATTTTGCGTTATGAATGACAGGTGTAGAGTGGACACACCTGGGCCCAGTTTTCTCTCATGAGGATGTGCAGGTGACAAAAATATCCAGAAGGCTGTTTTTTGATGATCAGCAATGTAAAATCATTGTTTTCTGACTGGGGTTTGGTGGCTTTGAGGAGAATACATTGATTGTGTGTTTCTAACTTTAATAAATCATGATCATTTTCCAAATCCCTGTTGACTTTATATATTATACTTTCATTTCAACACACCGTAAAAGGGGCAGACGTTAGCTTTTCCACCCGGGTCTTACTTCCATCACTGGTAGATAAATACCCGTGACTGCTGCAGAGTCATTTGTCTCGTGAAGAAATGCCGATTGTAACCTTTCCCACTGTAGACAAAATGTTAGTGGGTCTTAGTGTTTTTTTTGTGCAATGGGAGAGGGGCTATAGACTGCCGAAGGTGATTGACAAGAGAAGCAATGTACTGCATGAAAAAGTAACGTCAACTTATGAACTTTGTGTCAGACTGGGTCAGCATACAGGCCAATTGACATCTCCTGTCTGCACACACTCCAGAGTTATGGTGTCTCGTTATTTTTGGCACGCACACTCTATTATTGTTTATTCTAAGAGCCGAGCTGCGACAATGCGAGACCCACTTTTTCCATGAGCCATGTTGCCCCCTTTTGCAAAGCGGATGCTTTTCTTTCTTTTTTTGTCAAAAGACAAAGATGAATTTTCGTTTTGCCCCTTTACTTCATTCACCATCTGCGTTTGCGTTTGTTGAGGAGCAGCCACTTCCCACGTTTGTGTAAAGCTCAACATTTCAAACAGAATCTGACCTGATGTCAAACACTAAAAACACAGCTGGTGCAAACCAAACAGCACCCAAGCTTTTCAGCGATGGGTGCTGTTTTCAGTAATCACGTCTTCAAAATGACTGTGCAAACGATTTGGTGCCATAAAACAAGACGTTCTCGTTCCCACCAGTGTGCATTAGCGTGTTATGTACTCGAGGGAAATGGATAAAATGATACAGAGGGGGGTGACTGGCTCCCTTAATGGCAAAGTAGTGCGGACCAGCATAGCAGCCAGTGTCACATCCCATTCCTGCCAGATCTGAAGAATGTCCAGTCCTTGACACTTGTCCAATCCAAGCTAGCTCAAGCCTTCTCCTCCAGCTTCACGCCGGCTAATCTCTCCTGACACCTCACACAGCCCCGACAGGGAATCACTCTACCCTGAAAACAATCCAGCCCCCCGCCCCTCCCCTCCTCCTCCTCTATAAATCGGCAACCAGCCCCCCTCTCCTTCTGTCTGTCTTCCTTATTTTTCTCTTTACCCTCTCCCTCCCTATCTATCTATCTATCCCTTCCCCATTACTTCTCTCTGTGGCCTACTCTTTCTCTCGTGTCTCCATCTGTCTTTGTCATACCATATTCCACTTCTCTTCTATCTCGCTCAATCTTTCCTCCCCCCTGTCTTTTCTCCTCCGTCCACATTTTCCTCGCTGGGTATATCGTGCCTCTGTTGATGAGAATCTGTGAAAAGACGCCGTGATTGCCGATTGAGGAATAGCCTGCATTTCCTTAAGGACTCATCAGCATTCAAGAACAGCATTTTACTCCACTGTAGGATGTTGCTGAAGTTGGAGGGTCTTTATCTCCGAGCGCACCTTTACAGATGGAGAGAAGCTCCACAGGATCACTTTAGGAGCATAAACACAGACATCTCTCCCTCGACACCCATCTCCCTAAATATACTTTAGTTTTTGGAGAGAAAAGAGAGATGAGGGACTTGCAGATAAATCTTTTTTTTTTAATGTTTGCACAAAGTTCTAAATTTAAACAGAACGAGAAAATCATTGTCAGTCATGTTGTTTGCACCGTAGTTCGTTAGTCTCACAGAACAAATGAGATCCTTTACAGATCGCTTTCCCTTAATTAGCCTATTTGGGATACAAGAATTCTCGTGAGACAAGTCACTCAAAAAATCCCATTTATTATTTAAATGTATTCAACAATTCCAAAAGATAAGATAGACAAACATGTCATAGATTTCATTTACGAGGCTCCCCACCCTACAGAGCGCAATCTCATTGGCTGCTGAGGAAAATATCTGTCATTGGCTGTAGCACAGAATAACTCTGAAAAAGAACAATGGCACGGCACATGCTAGAATGCAGACGCTCACTGGTATGCACAGACACATATGTACCCACACGTGCACACACACACACACACACACACACACACACACACACACACACACACACACACACACACGCGTGCAGTCGTAATTGACCAAGTCACTCACCCAATCAGTTTCATTCTCAAGCAAGCTGTCAGGCCGCCATGTTGAGTAAATATTACCATAATGCCTGTGTGTCAGTGAGTATGCAGCTAATGAATGGATGACATCCAGTGAAGCTCAGAGACACTGAAACAGAAAAATCGCCCACTCACTGTGCTTGAACGCCCCCTCCACCTCCCCACCATCTCACTCACTTCTGAGTCTCTCTCTCTCTCTCTCTCTCTCGCTCTCTCTCTCTCTCTCTCTCTCTCTCTCCTTCTCAGTGACTTTCGCCCCCCTCGCCCTCCACTTCAGGAGCCACTTTGTTTTCTTTTGTTTTTTTGTTCAGCACGAGAAGGCTCGGAGGTCAGCACAGCACAGAAGAAGAAAGAACTCTTCGACTAGGTTAAGATGTTGCTTTTGGCACATGGCCAGTAGAGCACCTACATAAAACTAGAACATTGAGGAGACGATTTGAACTCTTATTTTTAATCTGAACAGCAGCGGGACATCATTGTGTGCGTGTGTGTGCGTGTGTGTGCGTGTGTGTGTGCGTGTGTGTGCGTGTGTGTGTGTGTGTGCAGTGTTGACGTGGTTAGTAGTAAGGATATTGTCATAATGAGATGTTTCCCTTTATTTTATCCCGATACATTGGGAGGTACAGTGCAGAATGTGTTGTTATTCTCCACATAAACATTATATAGTTACCGTGCTGTACTCAGCGATGAAGAAAATCACCCACTGCCACGAAACACTGACAGCCTTAAAGATTTCATTTCCAGCTGTTAGATGTCTGAGCTGCATCACAAATAACATTTCACAAATCCGCTCTCTCAGTCAAACAGGATATCTTCACAAGGGACAAATATATTATTTAATCATTATTTTTTTTTATCTCCTTTTTGTAGATTATTATGCATGTCTACAAAATAAAAACACACTCTAAGGAAAATTGCACGGAACAACACTACGAGTTTGAGTCAATCGAGTCCACCGGCAGCGCAGCCGACTGTCGCCACTGTGGAGAGAAGAGGTGAGGTCGTCCACTTTTGCAGGGTTTTTCATTTTTGTCGTTGATAATTCTGTGCAATGGAGCAGGTCTGAAAGAGGAGAGACACTGAAAGCGAGGAGCTTGTGACGCGTCGGCATTGTGGCGAGGAGTGTAGAAAAAAAAGGCCCACCTCCACTCCGCGTCCCACTCCTCCCGCCCCGGCCCCCACTCAGTGTGTCCTCGGGAGCTTTGCATCCAGACTCGGCTACAGAGCCTGGATGTCTTGGCTGATGAATACGAAGCAGAGGTGTCCATGATGATGGAGAGAATTGGGAAAACTAGAAAGCATTCCAGCTTTTAACACACACTCACCCCCCACCCCCACCCCCCAACTCCTTTCGCGCAATCTCTTCCTGTCTGACTGTCTCCGTGTCTGTCTGTTCTCAGTCGACGTAGAGGATGAAGCCGGAGAAGGTGCTGTACTTGTTGTTGTTTCCTCCATGGGCTTTGCCTCCGTCCAGTTTGATGTATACCTCGTCGCCTGCGTCCAGATGGAGGATGACGCTGTTGGAGGCGTAGTCGTAGTTCTGGTCAGCGTCTTGGGCGATGGCGCTGGCACGAACCTGGACGAACAGGGACAGACGAACGTGGAGGAGAAATGGGGAGGCTCGTTAGCTACAGCACATATCGGGACAGTGACTTAATTCATTTAGGAAAACACACCCAAATAGGTTGTCATTCTCTCATACACCGAGAGACAGATAGACAGATAGCATAGTATCCCCTGCCTCCAGTGTTGTATAACCGAACTACCAAGGCTGCACAATTCTCTAGAAAGTCATCTGAATTTTTTGGCAGAAAAATACACATAGTGTTAAGAAATTAGAAGTGCTAGAGTTTTTTATTGATTTTTTTTTTTCTGTTTAAGAAAGTGCTGGAGTTTATGAGAAGACAGGGAACATGTTGAAAAAGGTCCTATTTCACAGTGATAAATAAAAATCCTTCCGAAAATTTCCAGAGCCATGCCTTGATTCAGCTCTCCACCAAAAGCTAGTCTTCCATGGCGTAAAGATCACCACATTTGTATTGATATCTATTGATAAGGTTATTAGATATTCTGATAATTGACTGGCAAACAAATGAGACCAAAATCGTTAAACAAACCACCTAAAAACTGTCACTGGTCTGAAAGAAATCTCTGTGCTGCTACTGCACCACTAGAGAGTTACATTCTTTGCACAGAGGGAGAATGGATCATGTACTAAATAATAATTCAAAAACTAAACTAAAAGAAATTTCTTTGAAAGATTTTTTTTAAATACAAAACGTCAAAAAGCTTTTCATTTTGAAGTTATGTGAGTTACTGGACACAATGGCACAAATGGTTCTTCATATATATATTAAACCTAAAAGTCCAACCAGAGGGTCAGTCAAACCTCAGGCCTTTCTGTCAAGCAGATTTATGGGTTCAATCAAGCCAGCGGTCTTCCATGGAAGACCTAACATTCAACCTTGGAACAAAAGGTCCACAGGAAGAGAAAGTCTCAGAAACTCAACAACAAGGCTGGCTTTGTGAGCTTTTCCCTGTGGTGGAAATGACTAAAAATGTTATAAAAGATAATACTGAAGATACTGAAGATAAGAAGGAATATTTCAAAATGTATAGTGAGGAGTAACAGTATTCCAGTATTTGGAATTAGTTTGCATATAGAGATTTGTTTTTATCTCTGTTTGCTTTCGGGAGTGTGTGTGTGTGTGTGTGTGTGTGTGTGTGTGTGTGTGTGTGTGTGTGTGTGTGTGTGTGTGTGTGTGTGTGCGCGTGTGTGTGTGTGTATTCTGCCAGTCTGGCTTATAGGAGATTTTGGAGCGGTTTCTAAATAACCTGTCCTGGCTAATTAAGACCTCCACCACAAACATGTTCTCTCTCTCTGGAGAGGAAAGTGTAGCTGCGATGCCAAATGGGCACTGAAACAATAGCTGTGTTTTCAAGCGTGTGTGTGTGTGTGTGTGTGTGTGTGTGTGTGTGTGTGTGTGACAGAGAGACTAATTGTACATATTATCATAAGAAATGACAAAATACTGTAGCTCAAGTGGCTATTTTTAAGAACTGTTTGTAGCCTTCTTTTTGCAGAATACATAATGCATACAATTTAAGGAGTGTGAGTAGAAAGTGAAAAAAAAACAGCACTAACATACAATGAAGGTCATGGACTGGATACGGCATACAGTGTGTGCCTTTGTCTGCTGGGGCCTAGTTAAATATGATCCTCCACAACAGTCTTAAACATAAATCTTATTATGGACCGACCCAAAGAGTACTGAGAATGATCAGCAGAACCAGAGATATCATCTTTTTTTATTCCATGCACTCTTCTTGCTTGTCAAAACCTGGCGCCTACATTACCCACAACACAACTCAAACTCAAGCTCTACAGGTCTGGTAAACTCATTCAGCATCACTTGAGGCAATTTATCAGATTTTGTAGAGCCACAAAAAGGCTTTATACAACTCTTTTTCACACGCAAAGTAGTTATCCCTGAGACCAGTAAATAGACACACACGTTTGAGCCCCAGCTCCTCCAGTCCATGTCGATGTGTCCTTGGGCAAGACACTTAACCCCAAATTGCTCCGGAAGGCTGTTCCATCGGTGTATGAATGGGTGTGAATGGGTGAATGTCATGTAGTGTGAAAGCGCTTTAAGTGGTCGGAAGAGTAGAAAAGCACTATACAAGTACAAGTACATTTACCATTTACCATTACATATTGGAAATGCTGCAGGATAATGAGAATTAACATTCAGACAACCAAGGGGGTTTTATGGCCAGTGTTCTACATCAACCTCATCTTAGTCTACTGTAGCATCAAAGACCAGACTGAAGGCAAAAAGCCCCCAAAACAAGCAGGAAGTAAATCTGGTGGCAGTACAGGGCTGGCAGAGCCTCTCCAGGTCTGTGGGTTTATATGGGTCATAAATTGCTGATAGTAATGGACTGTAATGGAGGGTTCAGAACTAAACATTGACTTCATTTACATTCATGTTAATCTGCCAGGTAAATTTGGTCACCTAAAATTGACGATGAAAAGGTTGGTAATTCCTAAACGGTCCGCTCATTATACTCGTTAACCTAATAGGCATTGTTTCAGAGCAGAGCGACCAAAAATGTGTCACTCTCCAAATGCTTAGAGTCTGTGCAGTATCTCGGTGCTATTAAACGATGACTAACGAGGAGAACTGCATCAGGCATAACTTAAATAGAATCGGAAGAAAAAATAAATCGTTATTTTCTCTTGAGATGAAAAAAGAAAGCACTGTACATCCTTTAGAGTACCCATTGGTTAAATAAGCCAATTAGTCACTTAGCCTGGTCAGTAAGGTTGAATCAAAATCAATAGTTTACGTGCATTTGAAGTATTTTCTTGTGGTTCATTATCGGGTCTCCAAAGTCCATTCTGGCCGTTTCTTTGGCTTTTCGAGCGGGTGTCGACAAGCTGACCCAACATGCGGCATCGAGGATGACCAATAATTAGTTTGCCTATTAAAGGAGCGCACACAATAGGCGTATTGACAAATGTTATGAGAGGCCAGCTCCTGACAGAGATCTACTGCACTGAAAGCAAAACCTAACCTAAGCCTGGAAGAGCTTCTCCTGACATTAAGATATATTAAAAATGAATACATTAATTGATTTTCGCACAATTCCAATCAATGATTTGAAGATTTATTTATTTATTTTCAAGAGTTTCTATTTGGGGCTGTTTGTTCATTTTTATATTAACTATTAATGTTGGGTTTTAACTCTACACTTCTTCAGCCATTCACTGTGTTCAGTCTTTTTCTATGGATTATGTTCATCAAGCTAAGTTTCATAAGGAGAGACCTTACATGCAAAAAAATGCATTTTCACGAACTGTTCAGTTTTAAGCGGTTTTAGTTTTTTCTTCCAGAGTAGTGGAAAGAAAAGACCCAAAATACACATTTTATTTTACTAAACTGTACTAAACTGTACTGTCTTTTTGGATCTGTAGATGTATCTGTTCTCTGTTCTTTCTGTTACAGCGTGTGATAGACTACTGCAAAGTATTCCTTACATTTACTTGCAAGCTTTAAATGGTACAAGATACAAAAATCTGCTATAGAAACCAGACCATTTCTTAAGCGGAGCATGTAAGAGTCTTAAGTGCTGTTTCCCTGAGCGGCCCAACAACAAACAGACACCAGAGGCTAGGGTGAGCCTTTCCTGCACCGCTACTGTGAAAAGCATTGAAGTGGTAAGGGGCCATATCTGTGACTCCTTACATTGAAGCAGCCAAAGACCAGGCTGAGTGCTGCAGTGTGTTGGTAACATTGTATTACAGAACATCTCATCTTACCGCAGGTCTGCTGACATCCCCACATAAATCAACATGGTGAGTGCTGCCACAGTGTTGAGAAGAACTATTTATGACCAGTATTAACACTGATTTGACATGGTTCAACATTAAATACAGGAGTATGGACTGCAAAATATTTCTCAAACATTTTTCACCATAGTATAAATATACCATTTGAATTACTTGCAGATAACTGTGCCTTCAAATCATTATTAAGCTTTTAGTCGTAGAACGAATATTTTGCTAGATTTCTTGTGAACTCGTCAGATGCTCTCAGAATGATTTTCAAAGAGAGAACTATTTTCTTTGCCTTCAGCTCATCGCATTGAGCTGTGAAGCAGAGAGGAGCGAGGTCGACGCTCCTTCAGCCATCTCAATGGAATTTTTGCCAATGATTAAAAAATAAAAACTCAGTATTGTAACGGAAGGTGAAATGAGCAATGACGGGGCCTTACAAAACCTCTATTGTGACCCTGATGAGTTTAAAAGAACATGTGTGCACGACAGAGAGTAATTTATATACAGCAACATTTCCGTCCTAATGACCATCCTCGGGACTTTACTTCAAACCCCTCTTTATGTTTAAAATAGTTTTGGAGGGTGTCTCAAACTTTTTAACAACATCCCATCGACGGTGAAAGTCACGTTGGTATTAATGTGCGAGTGCCATAGTGGCTAATCTGAATAATTTAATTCTGAGGAGAGGTTTTAAGATGAAGGCGTAATATATGGAATATTGTACTTTTTTATTGTTTATCCTATTGATTAAATCTAGCGCAGCTCATATCGATGTGCAAACAAAGCCTCCTGTTCGGATTCTGAGATGCCAGCGTCCAGAGCATATTAATATGATATGATGCTCCCCAAGCGTGCAAAGTCAACAGCATCCTATTAGAGGGTTAGCGCCTTGGGTTGCCGAGGGAGTGGGTGATGATGGCTCAGGAGGATTTGTCAGTTGGGATTTTAATGAAACTTTTTCAAAATATTTGCTTTCCAGGTGATCACACATGGACCTGGGAGCCTCTGGCAATGTCTCAGATGTGTAATCTCTTTAAATTATTCTCTTCATTTGCTCTTTAAGGAATTTAAGCCATGTTCCTGTGTATGATTTTTCTTTTTGTGGGGAGGAGGACAATATAAATATAACATTTTCCTTTAGCATAGACAGAATGAGCAAAGCCCTGATGAAAGCAAACTTCCCTGGATTCCTTCCACAATGATATTTTTGTCTTGTTTTGTTTCTTTGCACTAATGGTTTTTTATCCTCTACTGAGACTAACTGCCTAGTCTAGGCCTCCTTTGTTTGCTTTCAATGATCAGCACGCATGAATAAAGCCTCACTATTTTTGAAATAATGATCAGGGAGCTCTTATTGGAGCTGTTTTCTTTGTTTTTTTTCTTGTTTCACTGCACACTAGGAACTTAGGGATATGAGGTTCAGAGGCAGGGTATGGCATATGTATAGCGAGCGATGAGCAGGACAAACAGCCAACTGGCAGAGCGTGACCTTGACGCTGAATATGTAGAGGAACTTTGACAAGACAAACAAAGCATGAGGCTGCGAGCGCCGGCTCCAGCCATGGTAAATGGGGTGTCAGGCGATGTTGTCTTCCTTCTGGCTGCTCGCGCGTGTTTGTATCCGTCATTTCGTCAACATGATGGCTTTGATTGAATAATATTCTGAGTGGGGATACAGAAAATTCAGGGCTGTGCTTGGGCTTAATAGATATTGCGTGCCAGCTAAAAAGTGTGGATTATCTCGTTGTGCACACTGCAAACAGTAGCTGTGAATATGAACGTCGCAGTTAACAGTAATACAGGTGTTTATGTGAGGAATCTGAGATGAATTTGTCACACATTTGAAAAAAAATACTGACTGTCGCTGCTCCTCAATAAAGTGGTATGTCTTTTAAAAATGCCTCTGTTGAAAAGGCATTTTACATTATTTTGCCCCAGCAGCCGTATCGGGCTTCTTTTCTAAACCCTTATTAGCATGCTGTTCATGAAAAGCGGGACAATTTGAAGTTTTATCTGTTGTGTCTGGTGCAGGAGGAGCCAGTAACGTCCCACTGGGACATCTTACAAGAGGCTTTGTCACCGTGACAAGGACATGTCTCGCTGACAGGGATTTGTTGACTTGATGTTGAGCCTCCATTTTGGATCAACGGGTCTATTGGTCCTCTTTAAATCAAAGTGTACTGTCGTCTAATTGTGTTTGAACATTCCAGCCGTGAACTGCATGCCTAATAGCAGCTTAGATAGCTTGCCACCGCTATTGAGCCTCGTCCAACATTTCAGTGCACCCGCACATACAGACCCACACAGAGCCAGGCAGACACACACACACACACACACACACACACACACACACACTCAGAAACACACATCCACATGCATTTCTGTGCACACGAGATGCAATTTTACAGAACTAATGAGAAAGAGGAAACTACAATGAGTTGCAAGAGAATTTTGTCAGAAAGCGCCAGGTCTCCCATGTGTTACCGGTCTTATTTGTCGGAGGAACTTAAGTGAAAACATGATAAGAGGAATGAAATGCTAAGAGGAGATTTGCCATCTGTCAGACGAGTCGGAAAAGGCTTCCTGAATTAATTTCACCAGCTGTTCTTTTTGTACCTGCTCAGCCTCCTTTGAAACCGAATGACTTTGCTGCACAAACTTCTCGTTGTTTATGGAACTGCTGACACCAACGCTGAAGGGGAATCTGGAATCAGCCATTAGTTCATCACCAATATTCAATCCAGATACTATAGAAACCATCCAGAGGCCAGAATAACTGTGTTGCAGTTGAATCAGCGGGGCGACAAAGAGGATGAAATCAAGACAGCTCCTCTTGAAAGAGCCACTGAGGCTTGTCAGAGGAAACAGTGGTGGGGAAAAAAGAGGCATACACTTTGACCTGCGCTCCAGCCACTCTTTTCTCTGTTGTGTCTGACTCATCACGCTCAGTTAATTACTGAGATACACTGCACTGTGTGCCTCCGGCCCCCGACACCCAAGACCACAATCACTGCTCCCGGCATTGTCTGAAAAGAGACTTTTACAGAAAAATGTTCAACCTTTGTTCACACTAAGCCTGTTTTTCTTCCAGTGTGCTTCCTAGTAACCCTGAGGCACTGAGATTTTCCCTTTCTTCTTAAACGAAAGAAGACTCCTCTAAAATGAGGCGAAGAGACTTTCTGTACAAGTGTTGGATGAGAGGCAGACTGTCAGCTTTGCTATGACATGCATTTTTCATACAGTAGCCAATTCATCCTCTCTTACTGTCTCACCCGTTTTCATTTGAAGGGGAGGGGTAGAAGGTGTTAAACACATTGATTTATGTAGCAGACTGTGAGTCATTTGAAGCCATTGACTTGCTGCTTTCCTCGTGAAGACGGAGAGGATAATTGTGGGTATCACTGAAGACTGAATTTGGGGGACGGCTAAATGTCAGGGGCGTGGGGAGAGACGGAGAGAGATATGTTTGCATAAGAGGGCCAGGAGCACTTGTCTATCTCCCATATGGACCTCATTATAATGAAGAACTCTTGTGAGTCAACACCATAGCATCCTTGAGTCAGTCAGCCACAGGAGACAATCCATAGCCTATTTTAGACCGTATGTTTTTGCTCTCACGAATACACGAGACATTATAGCAGTATTTCATGAGCTACTTAAGCTGAGATGCCGGAGCGGTGAACGTGTGCACTAACGTCTTTCTATCTGTGTTTTAAAGGACTACAATTATTACAGACAAGTGGTGGGCAGTTTCCGAGCAAGTTTTGAAACTTCACCAATAAATGATAGATTTTCTCGCCCGTTCCTGCAGATGACAGCCCGTGTCATCTTGACATTTCCAATCTGTGTGGTATTTCCTAACAACATGGGCCAATCTTCATTTGATAGCCCTCGCACCTAATTAGACCAGCTCTAATGTTCCACTCGGCGGAGTGTCAAATCCAATGTCCAATTACACAGCAGATCAAGGCCAAAGGTCCGCCTCCACTACCTCTCGGGCTGATTATAGAAGATATGCCACAGTATACATCACGCAGAGAGAAATGGGTCTGTCAGAAGAAGGAAAGAGAGACACACGCACACGCACACATACGGGGATCAATACCACAGGCAAAGAGGCTGAGGGACTGAGGGTGGCTCTCTCAAACCCTGTCTGTCTATTTCAGACAGAGTCTCTCTGTTACACCGGGCAGACACACAGAGGCCTCTCAGTGCCGAAAGCCACACCACGATGAAGAATAGCAGGTCTGAACATTACCAGAATGTTAAAATCAATCAAGTCGAAGTGTTTGCCGTACGTGTGTGTGGATACCTCGCTTGCAATCACTTATTAAATCTTTGGACTGAAATCGCAAAAACACCGCAAAATCAATAAAGACCCCTGCCCAATTTTTGAGTGACAAGCTATTGAATGTAATATTCACACCTTTCATTCGGGTTTATAACCAAATCAAACAGAGCAGACCTCATCCAGATGGCTCCGTTCCTACTTTTGATGTTGGGATTGACACCACACGCTAAACACAATGCGTGGGTTTCCCCTGGATACACAGCAACAGGATAAACATCTTGTGCCCCCCTATAGGTGTCAATGATGGGCTGAGGGGAATGGTGTGAGAAGGAAATGACTCGCAACTGAACTTGAAAAACACTTTAAAGGTAAAAAAAACAAAAAAAAACAGCATCTCTTTCCTTTGATTTGAGCGCAAAAACAAAACCTGAGAAAAGGATGCTACGCTTTAACTTATTCTGTTATAGTGCAATGCATCACTTGAAGGCAATGAAGAATATTGATGGCATTGTGTGTTCGCAAATCGATCCTGTGATAGCGCAATCTGGATTCTGTTGTGCTGCTTTTTTTTCTTTTTTTTTCAAAGAACTTTTCCTTTTTAAGATGAAAACTTTCTGCTCCTTTTGAAAAAGTGAGCGTCTGCAGACCTGAGATAGAGGAGAGATGGAGGGCAGTGCACAGTCGGGGTGGGTTGAGGCATTGGGTTAGGAGGGTGTGGTGAAGGGGGAGGGGGAGGGGCATGCGTGCGTGCGTGTGTGTGTGTGTGTGTGTGTGTGTGAGCATGTGTGTGTGAGGAGGAGACCGCAGCGGTAATTGCTAAGGAAGAGCCATGTGCACGAAGGACGTTGAAGCTTATTAAAGGAGGAGACAGAGTGATTATTCACTATGGTCCTCTTGAGAGACTGACGCTGAAGTCATTGCTTTTAATTAACTCTGAAACGGTTTTGCGGATTAATAACAATATTAAGAAGGGAATGGAGAGGAGAAGCGCAAACACATCCTGGATCTGGTTCAAGCTTTTTAATTACAATTAAATAGACTGGATGGCACAATAGCACAATAACTATGCCTCTTCTGTCCCCTTTTCTTTCTCCCCCCGTTACTGCATCCATTGAACTTGTCTCCATTGTCGCCGCTGTGTCCCCCGGGACTTGTCCGACACAGGTTATGACAAAGCATTGATTTACTGGAGACATTTTTAGGATTGGTCGGAATATTTGGCACGCGAGCGAGAGAGCAGGCGACGAAGAAGCCAAAAAGAGTGTGTGGAGGGGAACTTGGAAGGTGTGCGTCGCAAAGTGTGCTGTGCTGAAAATAGATTTCCTTTCTGTTTGTTTACCAGGAAGCTCACTTTTTTGGTCTAGCTTGAAAAGTGTCAAAGTTTTGAGGACAGTGCGGGGATTCTTGTGTTGCACTCTGGAAGTGGAAGTGGAGGAGAAGAAACAAAGTAACCTATGTGGATGCTGATGGTAGACACAGCTTGTAAGAACCCCTTGAGTGGGAGGAGCACACGCTGGAATGAAACAGCACTGCAGGGCCTGGAAACCCGCCGCTTCACTAAAGCCAAAAGAATGATAAAATACTAGTATTGTCTACAATTCCCCAGTCTCCCCTGTCCCGACCCACGGTGTAGCTTTTTGCAGCCTTAATGAGCTGAGGAAAGCACCACTGTGACTGTAGGAGCTTCACTTTGACTCTCGGCACTTCATCAATGATGTATCATAAGTTGGCCCAACATTTATAACCATTCACAGTCACTTACGCAGACTGAGGCTCTGGGGCCTTCTCCATCAGCCAAACACACAAGCTAATAAACACCACAGCAAGAGGACAGCGTGTCTATGCATAAGCTGGAGAAATAGACGCGGTTACCACTTTATAAACATTACGCGGGTCTCTGGAGATGCACACTGCGTTCGTCTAATTTAAGTACCTCCGCAACCTCCTCTTGGGAACACAACGAAGCGGGAACAGAAGGCGTTTTATAGGAACATATGCTCTTCTTCCCCTATTATATATCAATGTTTTTACGCCCACCCATAAACATTACTGTTGAGTGAGACATTATATATAGAAGGCGATTGCTGTTACTCCCTTTTTCTTGCTGGCTGTAAACTTGTCGAGGGTAAAGGAATTAACCTCTGGCTGCCTTGGTGAGACTGCAGCTTCACAGCCGATGCCAGCTGTTTATTTATTTATTATTTATCTC